>JAQFYD010000130.1:0-28034 GCA_034694225.1 Bourletiella hortensis | reverse complement strand
CCACCACACAGTGAAAGTCCCTCCTGGTTTTCTCGTCAAAACCCACAACGACTGCATTATTTGCTCCAAGTTTTCCTCCAGGTAGGGAAACCATTCCGTTACAAAGAAAGCTCTTGAAATATTTCTACCTTTCTCTCTGCTTTCAATAGCACACAATCCAATCGACCTTTCCCAGTCTGTAATATTCCTTTATCTCATAGAATACTTCATTTTTATCCTGTCGCCTTGTGTAGTCAAAAGTTTGTAATTTTTCACCCATCCAGGTGTTTGAAGTTAATTTGCTGTGTTCCGTAATGGTCATCATCATTTCCAAGTTCTTCTACTAATTGAGCATTCCGTTCAAAGGTAAGACTTTTCGCAGACAGAAAATTACTTGCGCTTGACATGGTCAGTATGAATAGATTACGATAAGGCGTGATGGAGCTTATTAGAAAATTTCTGCCAGGCTTGACGGATTATTTATGCATTAGGAAGATGTATTTGTTTATTACTTGAGGAATCGACCAGCTGAGTTTATCGATTTATCAACAGTTAAGATAAGTGAGCTAGAAAGGAGCTTTTGAAGCATAATTTGCCATTATTTTGTCCTCCTGTTCTATAATTAAAAGTACTAAAAGTACTCGAATATCTGTATTTATAAATGTCTACGACAGCTCCATGCAAAGCATGTGTACAGAGCACTTAGGTTGAACACGTTAGTACATTATTGTCTCGGCATGGCCCAGACAAAATAACTTGGCCTCAAGTAACTGCTTTCACTGGGGTAATTATCCTTCAGGCTGAAAAGGTCTGTTCGAGTATGCGAGCTATTCCAATACATACAGCTTTGGCTTCGCATGGAAATATAGGAAAAGGAGGCAGAGGGAGTTAGTCATTCAGGAAGGAGCTCGCATGCAAATTGCTTTGGACTAAGCTATAAGCAGTAACACCAGTAGTTGTTATAGAGAGTTTGAGCTGAATAGCCCCAAGATTTATTGTAATGGATGAAGTCATATCATTTTTCCTGAACGAGAATCAATGAAACGCATTAATGATGCTGATCGCACGGAACAAACTGGTAGCTTGTATTACAAATCCTTTCAAACGTCGTATATCATTATCATTCCTGCTACTGGATTTATCTAGCTTTGCTTCTCACCATATGCGGGTCCATAATAGTGAAGATGTAAACATTTACTACAATGAGTAGACGATTAGTGTCAAAGAAGGAGTGAAGCGCGGAAGGATTTTTAAAAACATTCTGAATCCCATTCAGGTGAAAACATGTTCCCAGTAACGTGTAGCCTACAACATAGTTGAATGAATTCAGTAAAAATACCGGTTCTCATTCAGCCGTAGCTATGTCTGTGAACAGATGTAAAACATTGTAGTGGTCGGGTAGGTGATGAGTCGCACTGGTTGTCCCTTTCGCTATCGTTGATGATGCGTCCATACATATCAAAACTGCCTCTTAAACTATGTCCTGTCATTATAGTTATCTTCATTGTCGTACCCGTGGAATTATTGGGCTAAAAACTTTGAACCCTTTTTTCGGTTATTTCTATGTATTAATGCTATTGAAATACGCATTTTGGCTGAAGAAAGATCCAGAGCGTATGCTAAGGTATGAAGAGTTAATAATTCTCCCAATTTGAGCGCATTAAATTCAGTTTCCTTTGGTGCCCTTACTTTCTCTATGCCTATTTTTACAAAATACAGAATACTACATACTAGTTACATGACACATGACTTATATGTTTGAGCAGATGACAAGTTAGGCCGGGTCTTTCATTGCTACCAAAAGGCAACGCCATACTCGGCTCTCTGAATGCTTCTGTGCATAACATCATAGTAGCTCCCTTGTAGGAGTTTGAGGCCTAAGTAGCTACTACAAGAGCTGCTGACCGACCTGCTACCAATTGCAGGGGAGACAGGCTCTGCAACTGCGCGGTTCTGGAGTAATATTAATGCGTCTAGGAGAGGAGCTACATCTTGGGCTAAAGTCTAGTTGGCATTTCTGCAGAAGAATCTCTAAAAATGGGGGGAGGCTTTCCGTGTTTAGAGCTCTTTCTGCAATGATTTCTATCTACAAAGGACATGAATCTATATTTGGGTGTCTCCTTGTCTTTACTAAAACTTAGCAACAAAATCTGATTCTGACGGTCGTATAACAGTTCAAGGGCATTTAACACCTCGTACCTGAAAACTTTTCTTCACTTCTGACGAAGAAACACGTCGCAGAAGAGCGGCGGAGTGGTCTGAGCCTTGTATTTTATTAATAATAATAATGTCTTGCACCCTGAAGCACAAAGTAATGGTCATGATAGAGGAAGAAGAGCAATGGTAAAAATTATACTGGGAAGAAGGAAGCAGGCGAGAGTAAAAAGCGTTTTAGGAAGAGGAGGAGCAGGACACTTGCCTAAACTTGTAGTATGCATATGAAGCGGCATGAGGATCTGGCTCTGTCCGATACGTAAATAGACAGCTGAGTAAAAATGACCCGGTGAGGGATCAATGATGAAACAGAAAGTCATTGAAATGTTGACGGAAAACACGTATAAATTTTTTTCCACCACCACCACCATCATCATCACATTATTATTATTATGTTCCCTCCTATGCTGCCCTCGAAACCTTTCCCTCATATTAGAGTTTGCCCATATGCGGGACCATTCGGTTGTAGGGATACTACTTACTACGGGGAAAGAGTCAGGCGGTTTGATGCATTTTATATAAATATATTTTTACATGAGTCTTATTGTTATATATACAGTCAAAGTCCGCTGCTGGGGCCCATTACAGGGGATATCCCCAACTGTATCTGCTCATCATAAGTATAGCTTTTACCTTGGCTACCACCTTTAACTGCCTTCTTTTTCTGATGATCAACCTTATACCTTCTCCATGTTCCAGGTATGGCATGAATACTGAATCACACATGTACAAACACACACACACACACGCAGTGTGATTCCGGTCTTCCTTTTCCTGCCTCTTCGTATACCTTCTAAATTGCTTTACCAGCATGACTCTCAGCAAGAAACACAAGAAATTCGAGGAAAAGTACACAGGAAAGATCCGCACACGTGCCAAACCCATTCTTGTATCCTTTCCTTTAGTTTTTACATGTATGTATATACATCCATCGATACATTACAAAATGAAGTTTTGTTAGAAGAATCTTCTCAGGCCAAGAGCATGTCTCAATACAGTCCAGGAGAAAATAGTTTTATCGTAGATTTTGAGTTTAAATAATTAAAAAACCTTGGACATGAGAACCTGAAGGTATTAGTTGAAAAGGAGGAACAAAAGGAAAAGCCGTGGCAGGTAAAGGCAAGGTCTGCTGGGATGGCTCATGTATGAGGATACGGAGACCACCAGCCGGATGCGTAGCAATTATTGATAGTGCCCTGGTGCCACCACCAACTCTGAATCCTTCCTTCTTTCTCTCTCAATCTCCCTCTCCGGTACATGGTTTCTTCCCTCCTCTGACTTTGCATGTCAAATGATCATCAAGGAGTCTGAATTTATGCTAAAATAAACCAGTGGAAATTCTGAATGGCTTGCTACACACCAAAAACTTGTAAGTTTCAGCTCTTCATCGAGACAGGAGTAGTAGTAGTAGTAGTAGTATCAACTAACGACTAGAAGGAATGAATGTGAGAAGGAGCTATAAAGATCACTATTATGTACATTTCTACATTAAGCTTAAGTTGGTAGTAGTGCAGCAGCAGGAGAAGGAAGTATACACGACGGCCGGAGAAAAGCCATTTTGTCAATTCGGTTCGATCGAAAAAGGTAATTTGCATTTGTGCCCGCATATGGAAGAAACCTTCAATTTTATACGGCTCTATCCAGCTCCTACATTTGACCCCCTCTAATAGTATTTCTCTTTTAATTACTGCCCTCGTATATTCAAACTACACATCTAATCATATCACAGTCAGAACCCCCCGTCCATACCACACTTTTGTACTTTCCAAGATGAAAATCTTTTGTAATCGCATTCAGTATCTGATTCGAATATTTGTGTGTGAGAGAGACAGAGAGTGAACGAGTAGTGTACCAAGGGAAAATATAGCTCTCGAGATACCTAGCATGGTATACAGTCACGAAAACTCTGCGGGTCTGTAACCAAACGACCATATAAATGGCCAGTAAAATCTCTTTATTATTAATGGCAATATCCATGATATTATTGCTATATTGGAATCAAGCTTGGATGCCCTGCTCCGGTCAGGCACACTACTAAACCTGGATCCACATTGGGTCTTACGCCTCAAACATCTCTCTCAAGTAATTTCTATTACCATTTTGACCGTACGTACAATGATAACCCGTTACTTTATGTCGTTTACCTGAGACAATGGTTGTGGACGGCGTAATAGTAGAAAGACGTTCAAAAGTGAACAGAGGAACACTGTTTAAAGTATTGAACTTAGCTTGTTGGCAGGACATGTCATCTAATGGGATCCTTAATGGTGGCTTTGTAGACTAATGGAGGAGCTTAAAGTTTAAATCATGATTCCAAGTGATTATGCTGGTGGGACATCAAAAACTGTAATTTAAATTGTGACAATGAGCGTGCTCCTATAGCTCCTTCCATCCATCTGTTTAATAGCATGGCCATAGACTCAGATTGTTGAAAACGGGTACAAATATGTGTAAGGACAGGTAAAAATGGTTTTATGGATTGCAGTTACCATGAAGGGATAGCTACTACTAACCGTGGGCAGTTTAATTTATGAATTATTTTAGGGGAAAACCTGCAAAGTTGTTAGGAGGGACACGTTTAAAAATTGAGGTAGCTGCATAATTACGTAGTCCGGATACAATATACTTTCTGTCTGAGCTTCCCCTCCTCTCTCGTAAGTACCTACACATGTTCCCGCAACGACTCTGACTTTTACAGCTATGATGATGATGATGATGGCGATGACGGGGAGTTTCATTGACTGCGGCAGAGTTATATTGTCCGTAAATGTAGCACCATATCATTATACAAACATACATGTGTCCAAAGGGTTGAATGGAGAAGAGTTGATGTTAGTTTGAATTCACATTATTATATCTCCATACATGTAGCTCTTGTGCGCTATAACTTCTTAGCTACTATACTCCGCAGCCCTTTTCGGGACCCTGATGGGGTTCAATTTTTGGAATCTTTGGTGTTCCAGATAAATGTAAAAGTAATAATAGTAATAATAATAATAATGTTATAGAGCACAGGCATTTTAATGCTCCTCTTCTGCGTGTCCGCAAGCTTTAGGACAAGAATACGCAAACGCTTGGAGCTAGAACTATTGGTGGAATAGAGGACCAGGACGGTCCTGTCATTCGTACGTACGAGTGTGAGCAAGTTCTCAGGACGACAGAATGAGAAGGAGGTAGAAAGGAAGTTGGGGGGTGGAGCTGTATGGCTAGTAGTCCTCCCTGTACCACAATGAAGTTGGTAGTTCGGCAGGAGATTTCACCTGAATCTAGAGTTGTGGTGGTAGTGACTGCTACTACTTCTGCTGCTACTACTTCTAATACTACTGCTGCTGCTCGTAGCTACTGCATTGTGTTGACAAGGTGGATTGTACTTATACCGAGATCCTTAATAATTTCTTAACCACACTGCTCTCAGTCGTCGTGGAGGTAATTGGTGTTGCTTGCTTGTTCCTCATCATCCTAAACTTGGAGCTCCTCTTCCACGCGTCCACCACCTTCGTATAAATGTGGCTTCAAACTCAGTAAGCTGGCTACTGTACAGTAAAGAAGTTCTTTTGCAGTACGGTTCCTTCAGTTTGCCTGTGCTTCCCGTCCAGCACATTATTACTTTATTATAAACGTACACCAAACACAGTCACAGAGACAGACACAGAAAGTATTGGATTTTGGGAATTGCAGTGGTACAGTTCGTACCGGGAGCAGCCGGAGAAGACGAAGCAGCTAGAAACAACGGCATCGTGATTATCTCAATGAAATAATCAATTCCTTGACTGCTGCTTCTATACAGAATTCATATACTAGCAACATTAATCGTCTATATACCCGGTGCTGCTACTGCTCTCCTTGCATGTGAAACGCATGTGGTTCGTTGTTGTACTCTACTGCTACTACTGAGGAAGTCAGAACAAGTGTATAAATATGTGCCTTTTGTATCAGTCTCCGTCCGACCTAGTGTCATCATCACATGATGATTATTTCAACGTGTGGGACACACGAACAGCTCTTTTCCCAAGTTCTCTTCCCCCGTCTGTATCTCGAACCAAAAGCTGTTTGTATGATACAACACATAGGATCGCCGTCTCTTTTTCATCAACAACAACCCTTCAGAAGGATAGTTTTCTCATGTGGTTTCCTTCTGGTTTACCATCAGGAGGAGAAAAACGGACCAATTTACCGGCGACAGAGGAATCATGGAAGGCAGGTATATAATATCAAATAGAACGTGATCATTACGACAAGGACGTGTCTGTACAGGAAAAATAACATTTTCCAATAGCGCACTATTAGAATATTAATCCTAGAACGTTACTGTATATTTTTAAATGTGAAATGGGCCAGTTAAACTTGTCTCTTCTAATTGAATAGATTGTTTGCAAGAGCAATATATATATACACACCGTTCTATCCTGTCACTAGTCCTGTCCAGTATAATTTACAACCTGGGCTTTGATTACCTCTGATGCTAATGATGATGTTGATGGACTAGAAAGTAATATACGGTCTCGAGTTCAAAAGCTATACACCACCAGCATCATCATCATCATTTTGTATCTTTCTTGTGTTCAAGTCCAATCGTATTACTATTATTACGAGTCCCATGAAAACTGCTTCTGACTCAAGTAGTAAATACATTTTGTTTTTTGCTGGACCGACCATGTACCTCAGTGCAGGGCCATGATTATAGCGTGGCCCCTATTACCTCTGGTTCGTAGTAGAACCTCTGAGAGGCACAGGCTGGATACCGTAGGGCTTTCTTATGAGGATGTACTTGCCATTCAAAGCTTGATTCTGCTCTTCCACGGCAGAGAATTTTCTTCATATTTTAGGAAATTTGTGTAGCAATAATGAAGACGAGAACTGCGAGCATTAGAACAGTTTAGAGCTGCTACTGACGATAAGGTCATTAATGGGATTTTCAAGTCTTCACAAAAGTCTGAGGGTAACAGGATACAGAAATGCGTTACTAGTAATAACACCTATACAAACATGCTACTTGGTAATTAAGGAAGGAAAACATGACAGGATCCATAGAGTCCTATAACCTATGCTAAAAGTGATGCACTCCGTGCAAGCTTAATTCTTCTATTATTGACCTCATCATAACCATTTGAGCGGCTTTAATTTAAAATCCTAGTTAACGTCCGACGATATGATAACAGTTACGGTCAGTTTTCCTCGAACCGTAGGCTTATTTCGCTTGGAACTGTAGTCAATCAATATAGAGCAGACTGAGTGAGTTCAGTCCCCATCTATTAGCTTCCTAGCTTGATATACTATTAGACTTGATGCAACCATGGGGAACATGAAAGTTGTCCCTGGCATACAAATTGATACATACTCTTCTAGCCAGTCGTTGTAGGTTTGTGGCTGCAGGTGTGATGGAGAACTATATTGAATTGTTATTGAACCGATGGGGAGTAGAAGCAATACATTTTCATATTTGTATTGTATGCCTTAATGCATCTCAATAATAGTAGTTTGGCTTAAGTCTGCTACTGCTGTCATTTGTGTGCACAGGGAGTAGCAAAGTAGTATATACAGAGAGGGGGAAAAGTTTGTGTGTGCGAGCGATATTATTAATAATAAGAGCTGGTGGAAATACATTTGAATAAATGAGGTGGGTAAATTTTGATGGATAGCATCAGTGCTATTTATCACTGTAAGCATCTTATAGCTTCTGTTATTACATGTTTTTGCCACTCTCCACTGATTTCCACACAGTGCACACACACACACACATCCCACACAGCAGAAGATAGACATATATACAGAGAAAGGGTAATATAAAAGTGACTGAAGCAGGAGACATAAAATTCATTTCATTTTCCTACTATAATAATATCACATCAGTACCCCGAACTATAGCTTCCCTTGTGGTTATTTACCCCGGCGAAGCCGGTAATGTATACACATACCTGTGTGTTCTTCAAGTTGACTTGGTAGGAAGTTTTTAAAGGGTGAAAATCCGTACGGAACTCTTCATCCTGTCCAATTTTCAGCCTGAGCGGCTCCAATTGTTGTACATACATATTATCCTTCTCTTGTTCCTCCTACCTACGGAACACTCTCTCCGACTTTTACGAGTCCAACATAATATAATAATAATACATTGGCCAGAAAAAGTTTTATGGCTCCGGATGTATATTGCTTTTATCGGAGTTTCTTTGTTTTATTCTGTGCGCAGGTATGCAACAACAACAACACATGGATTTATTCTCGTACCATCTCAGATAGAGGAGTTCAATAATGGACGGACGGACGAGAGAGGAGAAGAATTGTGTTGGCTATGACATTCTTCTTGGGCATTCTAATTAGCAACCAAGTTTTTACACGACCGCCTGTTCCATACACAGTCATGATCGTCCCATCCCATCAGAGGATTTCTCCGACAGTTATAACGTGAGAATAGTAGTCGTAATCGCAAGCCAAACCAGCAGCATGTATGGTGAAGAGCAAGGAATTCTTCAGGCGGAGAAAATGAACATAGAGCTCATGAAAATAATCATCAGACAACTAATGTACGGAAGAAGAAGATCCTTTCGTTATGAAGAAATGTGAGCAGAAGGAGAAGAAGACGGATTTTTTAGTGAAGTCCAGAGAAAAATTCGAGGGAGTCATTGAGGATATTCAGCATGATACTAACCATACAATCGTGGCATGAGCAAATGAACCTGAAGCTGGAAATCACGGTAAATTGTCTACAAACTAAATAAGAATCATGGTGTAGGAACATTATAACATTACTTATTGCTGAGTCAGGATCTCATCTGCTGGTACCTCCTATTGCTTCCTTCTCTTGTTGGGAGCAACAGCAGTGTGGCAGTCTAGTTTGTCCTCTCTGAATGCATCGCATGGTTTCTATTGTGACACTTGTTTTGTCTATAACATTCGAGTTAAGACCGGTATAAAATGCGTCAAGTTATACGTGGATGTTCCTGGGGGTGTTTGGAATTAAATGAGCTAGTGAGTTGGAGTGATATGAAGAGAGAGAGAGAGAGAGAGAAAGAAAGGAGAGCGCGGCTGGTAATTCCATTCATAGTAGTATAATGGTGGGCTAATGTGATTGAATAACTATAAGTGGTAGCTCGCCCCCAGGCATCTATATATGCTGGTGGAAGTACAGTGTAACATCTGCACTTCCGGCCGTTGGGTTCATCCGTTCTAGCCACCACCACCACCAGTACGATGAGGAGCAGTATAGGAGCATTGTGAGGTAGAAAGACAGGCAGACAGACAGACAGACCTGTGCTGTATTATATTCAGATGATACGACCTGTTCTGTATAAAAGTCTAGTGAGTCGTAAAACCATTCTCTGTTTCTCAGGCCCTGGGCTGATTTTGAATTTTTGCTTCACATTATTATGCACCTTGGCTGGCCATTCTTTGTGTACCTACTAGAGCTATGTGTGGCTACGTTTGTGTAAAAGTGGATGATGGTGGTGCGTGTGTGAAAAAATCCAGTTCATTTCCAAGCTGATGCCAGTCCAATGTCACGTGATTCCATTAATGATATCTTTACCAAGGCAGCAGTATTAATATTATTTGCCCTTTTCAGTTTGTACTTATGTATATGCCATTCAATGATTTGTTGGGAGGATCAGGTTACTTCTTTCCGATTTATGATCCATAGAATTGCATTGATTTCTCCCTTGTAGTAGTAACTGCACACATATGTTTGTTCATTATTCGCGTCACTTCTTTTGTTTGCTTGCAAGCAAGCTGCTGCTACTGCTGCTGCCCATTCCTTATGCAATAATGGGGGATAGGAGGAAATCCGTTGATATTTTTACAATAGGCAACAGACCGGCAGAGCATAGACTTTCCGTGGAATTTAGAGTCAAGTGTATAATTTTTGTGATGAAGAACAACCTGGTGGTAGAGTCATTTTCTTAGAATAATGCCATTGTATTGTTTTACGCACGAATCGACTTAGCTTCGCCTACGATTTTATCAGGTGTAACGAGAAATGTTGAAAGAAGTAAGACAGAGAGGGAGAGAGACGAAAAAAAAAGTCCACAGTAGTTTTTAGGTAAAAGTCTCTATCATTTTGCTAAAATTTCTTCTCTAATAGCAATGACTCCGCTTAAAGGGAGACTTGAGAGGAGAAGGAGAAGAAGAAGAGGAATGGAGGGGAAAATGACGTGGTGAACTTGCCATGTAGCATGAGTAAAAAGTGTCAGGTATTTGATTCTTTCAGGAGCACATAAAGAGAGGAAGCTGGCAAAGTGATTTTCAGGGCCGGCCGCACAATTGTCTGGAGGCAAGTTTTTTTCTCCTTTGTCGTGGGAAACGCTCGTGTAGCTTTTCCGTGTCTTTTGCTCCTCTTCTTCTTCTTGGTCTTCGTCTTCTTCTTCCAAGACCATCAGTCAATACATAAGAGAAAAAGAGTCACAGGGGATTTTTAATGTGCTTCACATTACAAAGTAGCCATCTGTGCTCCTTTGAGCCAAACGGACAATGTTCATTGGGATTACAATGTAAACTCATAATGTCTGCGATTCTTGTTGTATTTTTATTAAGAAGGATTATTATTTCTTACCCTCAAAATCCCATTTGTTCTTTCAAGTTTCCATTTCTGCCTAGAATGTGGAAAATGATTGTAATGAGGCCAGGCAGGTAGACACTCTGTAGTTGTTGTTACCTTGAATCCTTGAGAATTGCACCATAGATGATGATAATATATTGCCTGAGGCTAGACGATGTCCAAGGATGACATGAATTTAATCATGGATTATCTTAAGTTTCCCTCAGACAGGAGCAAACAACATCTTCTTGTGTATTCCACTTTAAATCTGTCAAGAGCTAGTCACGAGCACTGTGCTGAGTAAGTAATGAATCAAAACGTTGCGTTTAGTAATGGTTAAATAAGGCATTCATTTGGTTATCATAAGGTGATAATAAAAATTATTATCGGATGACAATGAGCAGGAGAATTTGCGCGCTCTAAAGGCTCGTAGTGTGAGCATATTGAGGATAGTTGACTCAGAAAATTGCAACAAGTCTGTGCCTGTCTGTCTCGTCGTACGCAACTCATTTAAATTGTGATTGTGGTTAATAGGGGAAGGGTTTTTAGTTGGATGCTCCATGCACTTTAGCTCTGGTAGTGGAAGAGGTGCATATATATAGTAGTAGCAACTAAGTAAACGACTCAGGGAAGAAACCTACATCATTGTATTAGTAATAATAATTACGGAGAGTATGGGAGTTAGATCACATTATTTTTAATTCTGGCCAGCAACCAAGCTACAAGGAACTGACGACTGGCTGGATATACTAATGTAATGTGAGGGAGCGAGTGGTGGGTGAATCATCATACGAACTGAAGTTCAAGTCTGTAAGCTACGTTTCTGAGAGTGAGTGTGCGAGTGTGTGTTTGTTTGAATGTGCATGTACATGTAAAGGTATGATGTGAAACAAGGACAATTGATACAATTCGAACAGAATTTTTTTGTGCCCAATAGCACGATCTATTTATTATTATATTCAGCTGAAGCTAAGCTATATAGGCTTCGCGAGTCACTCATCAGTTCCATCATCTGCTTCAGTTCATTTCTATAGAAATAAAATAATTTTATTTAGTTCACCAGTCCAACCCAGAGTCATCAACATTCATTTCTGACTAATGCGGCACCACCATCATCACGTCAGGGTAAAATTAGTACCATCACTACTATTGCTGCTCCCACTTCAATTCTTTTATAACCTTCTTCTTTTTCATCCTTGTACAAGAATTTGCCGCAGTCTTCTATATAACTTGACTCTATTCCTTCACACTTCTCCAGCATTATTATTATTACTATTACAAATACTAATCTATTAAATGATTAATCTTGCTAGCACTTGAGCCATAACGTGTGCAAGTGCTGTTAAAACGTTGGGGACAATCGGTGCTTGAAATTACGCGTGTAGATGACAGCATAATGGTCTCTATATCAGTCTGTACTATAGCTGGCGCGAGTCAGTGTGATAAACCTTACAATGGTTATTATACTTGCGTATTTAAAATCTTGAAATTTAATGTTGAAAACTATAGCGAAAAACCTGGATGGACTGACAAGTTACAAGGGAAAAACGACGAAGAGCTGAACGGAGCTGAAGGCTGAAGACTTGTGTTTGTTTTCTCCGAATGGCACTTGAAGAATTCACGGGTGTAACATTCAGGCCCGTGGTTCTCTCGTGCCGTACGAAGCGAACAATTTGGCCTCATCTGAATCTACAATCATCAATTGATTTTCAAGACACCAACGAGAGAATTATAACAAGAGAAAGGACCATTTCAACTGATGGACATTTAACTGGATAAATAATATTAATGTCACTCGTGGATATTCAACTTGAATTTCTTGTGTTCTGTCTCACACTTAATGGTCCTCCTATTGAGCTCCATCATTAAGAAGAGATGACTCGTTGAATTTGTTTGAAATCACATACTATAAATGGTATACGTTAGCATAATATATTCACAAGCAATTTGTCTATAAGTATGCTGTTCCATCATCATCATCATCGTCATCACTGTCATGAGGAAAAACAAGGGAAATTAGCATCAACATTTGAGTTGCTTTGCTCTTGATGATTATAATGAACTTGCGTACATAGCTATAGCTACATGGTTACAGAGAGATGTTCAGAGATGTATTTGGGGGTGGAGGGAATGTCATTTGAAAAGTCTTGGTCACGCTCTGATGAATATAAGATTGAAGGCGTTAAAACAGTCACACAAGCACAAAAGGATTAACCCCGACATGCTTCCCTCCCTATAGCTTTGACACTTCGTGAAGAGTTTTTCATTCATTTTCAGCTGAATTACACCCTCAAAGAGAGGTAGAGAGGGAGAGACAGAGAGAGGTTAGAAAGTGAGAGAGACTTAGTACAAGTCATGATGTAGCTAGCTGGTTTGCACACACACAAACACACATCACATCACAACTTTGTAATGGGTTTTTGGATTCTCCTCGTTTCTTATTACTTAACTACTTGCTTTTGCTCTTCTTACATACGTAGATAGATACGATTGCAACTGAAAAGCAGATTCTCATGATGGGCCTGCCTGCTTGTCTACTATGAAATTAAAAAAGCTTATGGGAACAACTATATAAAAGATGACGACAAAAGTCATTCTCAAGTCAGCTTTGAGCAGATTTATTAATGTTCTTCTTGTCCCATCCGCTCACATTTTAAGAGTAAGTTTACTAAGGCAGGGAAAGAAAGGATGAGAAAAGGAGTAAGGATTATTGACCGGGAAGAATATTGATGCGATTAAAAATTTATTGGTGATGATGAGGCAGGTAGTTAAATGGAGATGATGCAATTTGTATACAACTCCGTGGTCAACAATTCCATTGATTTTAGGAGCATTAAAGGTAGAGATGAGTGTAATGGTGTAGGAGTGGGAAAGGTAGCAAGCAATACATTTGTCAGTCCGTGTTGTCATTGGATTTATCATCCTCATCTCGTCCAGTTGTTGAAAGTGAACTTGTTCATCCTCTGTATGAGAGGAGGTGGTTCTGAGTTTACATGAAATTGATACACTTGTGTAATAATTACAACCCTGAAATAAGATATAGTGCTACCAAGCTGGTAAAAGTACTTTTGTTAATGTAGTCCAGCTTCCGACACCTTAACTGGTTGATTAATTTTTTTCCCCTGGGATGCCATAGTACAACGTTGTATACTCATGTATGCGGGGAGGAAGGAATTATAAATTCTGTTCAATTAGCGTTGCTCCACTCATAATGGTAATACTATGCCATGTTTACCGCTCTTTTACTCCACAGATCTCACTATCTCTGCAGTTTTGTTTTTTTCCTGCCATACACAGTACTATGTTCGTTGGTTGTAATGGGAAAGAATAGCTATGTAGAAAAAGCTTGTCCCTAGACAAAGAAGAAGCTACTACTTCTACAGTATACTGCTAGGACTGATGAGACAGAGAGAAGAGGAGGATTGTGATTAAATGAGAAGGACTTGTGCATGTGTGGACGTCCTGTGAGTTTTCTGTAGCTATAGCATACGATGAGTGAAGAGAAGTTGCCTTCAGCAGATGAAGCTTCATCGTCCTGTGTTATATTACTTCACTGATAGAATAAGTATGCGTAACTCCTCTTTTTTCCTCACAGTTGCGTGTGAGAGGAATGGACGGAGAGAACTATACGAACTATTCTTTACTTCGTCCTCCTACACTTTGCTACTTACTTACTTACTTAACTTACCTCTCATAGTCAGGTAGGGTAAGTAGCCTTCTGGTGGTGGCCAGGAGTAGGGAAGAGATAAGCGTTATTTATTAAATGAAATGGGTTCAGAAGTTGCGATTCCCAATTCTCATTGTTATAATACGCTCGAACATTTTACTTGAAACAGTTATTAGCACCTTGTTTATCACATATGAAGCCTTGTTTGTTTTAACTCCCATTATTATTACTATTATTTCGGCGAGATAGAAGCGAGGATGTTGTTCAGATGAGACTTTATGCAACTGTGTTGGTTCAACTCACAAACGTGAGCCTTTACTTGTGTTTTCCTTATTATATTATCCACACGTACTACTATGGCGCATTGTATTATATCAGTCAGCAAAGGGCTCGTATTCTAGCCTCTTTGTTCTATTCTCCGTAATGCACTAATTAGTGTCTGAAATGGTCTGTAGGGGAATTTGGGTCCGGCCAAATTGTTGTCTCGTGCAATGTTAGAGCTCCGTCTCATCATTTTTATCTCCTGAACGTGCAGCGTCCCTGCAGTCTTCTGTAGTCAGCTTGTATTTAGTTAGTCATGGAAAGCCATCTGTGTCTACTTAGCCTTTGAGGGTATAGAGATGATTTTTGCCATAGGTGTGTACCCACTGGTATAAATCTACAGCATGAGAGGGAGAGGTGTGAGTTGTAATTTGTACTTTGTTCTTGTGCAACGACCGCATTAGTTTCGGTCCCATTTTCAGCAGTTGCCAAGCTGGTAGCAAACTATGCGACATTCTTTGTGTGTGCGCTTAGTTGGAAAAGCAGCGATAGAATAGATCAATGATTTTCCCCTTTAAATCCACATGCATGACATACCATGTTATGAGAACTAACTGGTGAGTCCATTCACTTCTCAGCTTGACTGACTGAGGAATAGTAGGAGGAGGAGGGGCTGAAGAAGGAAGAGGACAAAACTAGCTATATGTGTATGAATAGTTTATAATTGCGTGTGTGCTCAACTATGAGGAGCCTCTGCGTGTATATCATTCCTTGGTATGTATGCCATTTAAAATTTTTACAAAAGCCGGAACCGTTTTGGACCAACTTTGTCATGCAAAGGAGACAGAGAGAGAGGGAGAGAGAGAGTAGTGGGCGGTTGCCATTTACTAAGCGAACCAGACATTGTTTGTCAAATCATCAAACACATAGATGCGGTTAGTTCTGAACAAATTAAACTGTCATTCATAATTGGAGGTAGGAACAAATTATAAGTAGATGGAACACGACAGATTCGATCGTGATCTATGTGGCGGTTGTGCAGAGACAGAGAGAGAGACAAGGATGACGATGGATAGAGAGAGTAGTATTGTAGAGTCCATATACAGTAGAATTATAAAAGTTGAGAGAATGCAACAGCAACAACAGCAGCAGCAGGGATGGATAGATGGATGATGAAGGTTGTTGGAAGTAGTATTTTTTAGTAGTGAAAAAAGAAAGACGCTTAGGGCGAACGCACTTCCATCATTTCACGTGTACGGATAGCAATGAATGACTCGTGTTGTCTTGTAGAGCAGAGGAGCTACCCTTATGGGGATCCGTCCTCGGCAAAGTCCTCTTCTTTTCCCTTTCCTCCGTCTATGTGACGGTATGTAGCGCAAAAACTGCACTAGGAGTTTCATTCTAGGGCTAATTTAATGCATTTCGTGTAGGGGAGACTGAGCCACATAATTTTCTCATCCGCTTTATGTCTTCGTCTGTGTTAGTGGTGGTAACGCGTCGAAATATTGTAATAGACCGTGTTACGGTTGATTCAGCAGGAAACACTGAAAAATAACATGGCTAGGGGCAACACTAGGAATGAGGGCAAAGGGCTAGACAAACATGTGGAATCCTCTCATCGTGTTATACAATTCACCACACTTTGGAGCGTGTACACGAGGCACAGGATGCTTCTGTGTATCCTCACTCTGCCTAACGTGTACACAAAAGTTCTCAGTAGATATGATGAATTATAGAGGTTGTTGTCTCTGCTGAAAACAGCAATAGCCGACGTTTTCTTCGAGTTGAGCACACACTTGACGAAATAATTTTCAAGAAATTTCTGATAGAGCATACTTCTTTCAGACCTCGAAAGTGGTCCCTGGAGAAAGTCGGAATTTCTCAGGTGACAGGTGTTGATTATTGCATCAGCACTTGCTATGAATTTCATTTCCGTGGCAATCAGTACTTTCTTATTGATGCCCTTAGATAATCGATTATGAAAGCAAGACTGCGGTTGGTGGTACAGAGGGGCTATTTGCGGGTTTAGAAGGAATAATTTCCGGATTTTGGCAGGATTACACGGGGATTTGCCCACAATAATATTTACGCAGGGCTTATCTCCTGTGACAAATACATTTCTCCCGACTATAAGGCTTCTCTCTCCGTGCGTGTTCTGACAGTTCTCGTAGTACAACGACCAGTGAAAATGGCGTGTAGCACCATTCACTTGCTTATAGAAGCTACAGTCCCGTCGATATACGAATGTTATTATTATTCCAAGAATGAAGTGAAGGATAGACTTTATCGGTTAAATTGATGTAAATGGTAATAAGGGACCCTGCTCTTGCCGTACGGGCACATAAGTAAATGAGATGAATTTCCTGGAAACTTGTTATTGGACAGGGTAGGACTACTACTGCTGAATTATCGGAAGTAATATTTTCAATTTGGGGGCATATTTTGGCCTAAGATGATGATGAGAAATGATGTCTTCGGCACATTCCCGTTTCCGAAGGGCGTACTAGAATCACACGGGGGCATTCACACGAGTACGGAGCCAGGCATCATCTCTCCAATACAGTTCCAAAACTGACAAGTAAATAGGGGGGAGTATGTTGAAATTTTCCTGTTATTTTCCGTTAAAAGGGGAAACAGACGATGAGTGTGGCTGTTCATGTGGTGCATTTTACCTGATGAAATGAGAAAATTTGATGCGTGGGGGAAGTAGAAATGTATCTGTAGGACTGGTATTATTATAGACATCACGGAATATACACGGGGTGTCAAACATTGCTCCTCATATCAGTTTTGAGGCATGAACAATGTCTTTGAGTTCTTAAGATGTAAATGGGAAGAGTAGCTAAGTGTGCGTGCGCAAACAAATATCTCCTTTATATATATGCTCCAGACATTACGCACTGGGAAGTTAATGGACTTTGGCCATCGTCCTACTGGTGAGAACCCTCAGGTCTTCACAAATCGGAAGTTAATGATTCATAGAATCCCTAATTTTAGTCTATTAATTTAAATTAGCTTTTAGAATTCTGACGGAAATTTGGCTTCTCTAATTTAGTTTCCTCTTCTATACACATTCCTTACTTACATTACTCACTCCACAGCCACTACTGCTACTGATATTACTCTTCACATTTATTCTGTAATGAACCAAGGCCTGTGAGTCTCTGTACAAGGAACGTGCTTGCGAGCTGGCTGGTAGGGGGTATGTTGTAATAACACGTAAATAGGTAAATAAATAATTCAAGCAAGCCGCACCACCGCTCCTGTCCAGCCTCCATAAAGAAAAGGAGTTAAGCGGTACCGGGACGACTACTAGAACGAAGCTTGTATATAGTTTTATCTCCAAGTAGTTACAATACAACCCTTTGAGTCCATCCGATGAGTAATGCCGGTGTGTTTGTATGTCTGTGCCTGCTGTATACATAGTGGCTCATCCTTCTCGTCGGGCTTTGTACCCTGAGCTTGAATAAATCACGAAACCTGTAATTATTACGGCTACATAAGTAAGGAAACAATTTAGAGCCAAGCTTCTCAATGGTTCTTAAGTACAAGTAGTACAAGTATAGTCTAACCTACCATATTGTACAGAGTCGTCGGTAGCCACTACAACAGTATGAGTTAGTTAAGCTGGACACGCATTAAAGTTGTATTGCAACAACAGCAATAGCAACAACTCTATACTTACGTGTGTCTGGATGTAATGGAGGACAGAAATATACATTCCGTGCAGAAGATAAGCCATTTTATGTAGAATGATACAGTAGCTTGTATACAAGGGAGAGGAGATGATGATGAGACGACGGCGACGATGATCTTACAGAGTCGGTTTCTAATGACAAAAGTAATGGCCTGAAGGGAAAAAATTGCACTAATTTAAGTGTACATACTTTTAGGAATTTGCAATTACTGCCTCAAGGCTATGTAACTTTTATTTTTTATCCTCTTTGCTCTTTGTTGTCGACATTTTCAAGTGTACTTATCGTGATCATTTGAAAAGGGGCCTGAAAACTTGACTGTAAAATTCTTGTGATGATAATGATGATTATGATGGTATAATGACGATTATGACGATGATACGGCGACGAGATATTTTAGCTTGGGGAGTCATTGGGGGGGTTTGATAAATCATCAGCCTGTACTTATCCTTGGCACTGGAAGAATTCACAGATGGAACTAGAATCGTGGATTCCCTGGTGCCATAGATAACAGAACAGGAAGTGCTTCGGGCAAGAGAGACAGAGTGAAGATTCCATCAACGAGATGACCATCTCTGTATTCGCAGCGGCTTCCAGTAATCACACACATTCTCATATACACGCTGTCACCCCCTATATTTCTACCTCTACTCTGGCCGGTATATTCCACCAGTAGCGTATCTTCTTGTAGAATGTTGTATGTAATTAGTTTCATGCTCTTACTGCTTTTTCCTAACTTGTTTTTCTTTCTTGAATTTTTCCAATGAATTGGAGCAACCCTGTCAGATGAGTGTCATAATAATGTACTAATGATTGCAGTTACTTTCGATTCCTATAGGGAAGGATATTGCAGAGTTTTTATGTAAACAGCTCTCATCCTTCCTGAAGTTGATTCAATGGACATTCTAAATCTTTGGGAAAACTAAAAAAAGTCGAGCAGTCACTTCCGAAAGCTTTGGTAAGGTGATGGAAAACATAGCTTTAGAGAAGGTTCTTTAAAATGCACCTTACAAATTGTAAATAATGTACAGCCGAATGCACATATTGTTCGCATTTTGCACGTTTCATTATAAGCCTGTATTATAGCTATATGAATATTAAAACGAGTATGCAGGGTAACCTCTGTTTGCAGACATTTGCTCTAAAAGCAAGTGCCGTATTTACAGGACGGACACTGTCTGATGGTCCGTCTAATGACATAATGGCTACAATAATAACTGATGGTATAATAAGACAGTAATTACTAGCTTATCAGAGTAGAGATCGACCGCAACGGCTGAACTTAGGCGCAAAGGGGATTTATAAGAAAAAATTGGCACCCCGTTTACCACTCAAAGCTTATGTGGCCTCAATATTGCGTAACAAGATTTGAATTTAGAAAATTTCAACTCGTCATTTTCATGTGTATGCCTACGTGACTTAAGCATCCTGTAATGGACATAATGCACAACTATGTAAATATGACTGGCAAATCCTCCCATGGAAGATAATATCATGAAGATGATGATGATGAAGACAGGGTCTTGCCAGAAGAATTACCCAGGCGAGGAAATTTTTAGCAGCAGGAAGCATATTAGCTTAGGAATAAAATGTGCGATAATAAATGTTCCTTCGTAGACGAGAAATGAGGAGAGACAGAGAAAAAATACGTGTATTCTATATGCATGCATCTGGGTAGCCATAGGTTTACGTGAGACAGAAAAGAAGCAGGAACTGAGCCGTACGATGCTGCACTATTATTATTGTAAACTTCAAAGGCCACAAGTGACCTGTTATGCACGTATTTAAAATGCCATTTTACTCGTCTGGTATATTTCCCCTGACATTAGCTATAACATCATATTGCTCCTTGTGTTTGACATAAGGTTCAACGTGAGCGCTGATGAGAAAATGTGTGTGTGTGTGAACGTGGGGAATGATTTTCCTGCCACCGTTTTCTACCATTGATAATTGTACTTTGTAAGGTAATGATGACAAAAAATGGTGTGGAAAACTGTCGTCATTGTCATGCATGCGTAAACTTTCCTGGCTACTATATAGTAGCGCGCACTTTGTTGCACTTGACTAATGGTCATTCGCACAGATATACATCGACAGACGGTGAAGCACGACGGGGGATGAAGATGAAGAAGCAGACCAAGATGATGTTTGATTTCGTAGTTTACATCTTTGGATGACTGGATGATAATTGTTGCAACAGGTATGCATGTATCTTTGTGCATTTTATAGAGATTTTTTGGGAAGGATGATGAGGAGCCGTGGAGTCTGTGCATGGAGAAGATATCTGAGTGTGGGCAAACCGCATCAAATGTATTTATATGTGAGAAGATGCATGAGGGGGAAAGACGGATATGAGGTACAAAGACGAAGAAGACATACTTGAAAGGATATGACGATACGTATCATCACTGTACCTCCATCCACCACCTCTGCCATCATCATCGTCATCGTCATCATCATCATCAACTTGCCTTAATGATAATGCTTCATGTTATTCCATTTGTGTACTATACAGTGGGAAAGACTGGCTGACTGACTGAGAGATTTGAAGGGTGAATTCCCTTAGAGTTCCCTTGCTCAGTGCATATACTTGCACGATTGCGGCAACAACATAGTATAGTGGCATCATCATCATCTTAAAATGACATGATTAGTGCCAAGTGATCTGATTTGGTCTTCAGTTCTTATAGCGTTCTCTCTGTCTCTCTCTCTCTCTCTCTCACTCACTCTCAGTCATTCTCTTCATCCCTCTGTGAGTCTCTTGTACATTTTTCTGCTGCCCTTACCTTGAGATTTCCCTTTCAAATTCTTGAACGCTTCATGCTCACGCACCTTGACGTAAAACTACTTTTTTCTTCTCTCTTCCCGTCAAAGCAAAAAGTAGCAGCAGCAGCAACACTGGGAAATGGCTCAAGCCGAAACTAATGTGTTACCCTTGATGGGCCCTGAAATATTGAAGATACACGGATGGCCAGATGAGCCATTGCTATTACAGCAGTAGTAGTGGTAACAACGACTAATGCCAGTATTTCTCTGGCAGCAACCAAAAGGGCATTGATATCTAGTTTTATTCTACCGTGTAGCCTTTATGCATCACTTCCTACGGTTTATTCCACTCATTGTATTTCATGTTGCTTTCATCGTCGTCATCATCATCAACATCATCATGCCAACTCTTCCTTTCAGCATGGCCATGATGATTTTCACTGACGACGACTACCAAGCAGGGAGCCAGGTGAGTCTGAATAAAAATATCTCTGTGTATATCACCATAACGGCACCAAACGGATCTAGCCCCGGTGCTATGCTCTTCATTGGGAAGAATTCGCAACAGGTGCTGTATGTGTGATGTTAAACTCCAGATGAATTACCTACTGCGCTGGAATCCTGCAGGTTTTTATGCCCCAAGAACACAGGGGTGAAATATTTCTGACAGAAGGTGATGACTGCAAACGATGCATGTCTGACCAGGGAAAGATGCTACTGTTTTATGCTATCCTCAACATGTGAATAAATTGTTTTTTTCTCAACTCAATCACGTTGAAGCGCATCACTTTATTTAGCGTATAAAACGTATCGAAAATAACACGTCTCTCGGAATTTCACCCGGAGAAATTTACTTCAAAAACGAGGGATGCCATGACTCGAAAAATGACCGCCTATGTAACCAAACGTTTACATGAACATAGTTACTGTAACAACATGGAATGAATACATAACGAATTTTAAACTGTATCATCTATATGTAAAACTAGAGTGGTAAATTCACTATAAAAGAGAGCTGAAAACAGAAATTACAAATGACCATGCAAAAATATGCTCTCCTTCACAAAAGCTATACAATATACTGAGCGATTATCAAACAATCTTTTCGATGCTCGGACTAGTGGAAACCTCCGTATCATTCAATACGTAAATCTTTAGCATACATGCATGAAGCACGCCAAAATGGCCCCCCTCCTGGACAATGTACATAAAATCAGTTCCCAGAAAAATAACCATTTTTCTAAACTACTCATATGACAACCGTTGCAATCCCCCAGCGGGAACGATTTCTGCGAATGTCATGATTTACCGACGCTAATTAAAACGCGCCGGGGAAATTATACTACTACATTTACATAGATGAGACGGACGTGTCAGAGGGTTTTTTGAGTGAGATTTTCAGTACGTCGGACGGTTTGAGGATGCCCTGCTTGAGCAAGTGCCGTGGTGACGTTCCATATCATTTTGTATGTCCTCGATTAGCTGATATATTCGTCTGAAAGGTGGTCTCATGGCTGAATTTGGATGAAAACAGGCTCTCATGATTTCATACACCCGTATGGGGCACCCATCCGGCGGCTGTAATATATTCCCTTCCTTGATATAATTCACCACCTCTTCATGAGTCATCCCATAGTAAGGTTGAAGAGCGAACGAAAAAATCTCCCACAGGCAGACACCAAATGCCCAAACATCAGACTCAATTGTGTATCGATTATACAAAATACTTTCTAGTGGCATCCATCGAATTGGAATAGCATCATCTTCCTGACCCTTGTAATAGTCCTGTGAAATGGAACATACATGTTCATCATAAATACAAGCAGTTTTTTCCCAAGGAAATTACGGATGAGTATGTACCTGCAAATATATTTTTTGGGACAGTCCAAAGTCAGCAATCTTGACAACCAAGCTTTCGTTGACAAGACAATTACGAGTTGCGAGATCACGATGAACAAACTTTCTATCCGATAAATAAACCATACCAGCTGCAATTTGCCTAGCAATATGAAGCATTTCCATATGCGTTAACCGAATATCTCTCCAGACGTCACTATTTGATGACAGCGTATTGGTCCTGTAGTTCGACGGTGAGCAGGATCTCAAGAACTCATTAAGATCACTTAGCCCCATGTATTCTAGTAGAAGACACATAGGTTTACCAATGGCGCAGACTCCGAGAAGTTTTACAATGTTGGGATGGTCAAAATCTGCGAGTAAACAGGCTTCTCGCTCAAAATCTGCCTGCAGGTTTTCAGTTGCTTCCTCTTTTAACATTTTCACCGCAACCATTGTGAACTCCTCCCCTTTCAGAAGACCAGGAACTTTAGCCTAATCAATATAAACATGAATAAAGTAAGATAATGTCAACTTGATTAAGTTTATTACCAATCCATTTACCTGAAATACGCGACCGAATGCTCCCTGCCCCAAGTCGCGGATGTAAATAATGTCATTTCGGGGAAATTCGAGATTCTCTAGTTTGGGATTTAAGCTGAGTCCGTGCTGGTGATAATCAGCGTTGTCACCGAGCTTATCGAGATCGATTTCCATATCCTGGAGAAACATAGTTCATATATTTACGACACAATTCTTCATAAGTTATCCCACTAACTACAATAACTCTCACCCGAGTAGCTGCCCTGTTGTACCCATTTGCATGAGGTTTACGCCTCGAAGCCATGAGGCACACGACGACCGCAATCAATACAGTCAATAACAGTATAAGCCCCAGCCCGCAAATTATTAAAAAGTCCGTCGAAGTAACTAGGTTTTCTATGTCCGAAATCGAGAAATGCGTTGTTTTCTGCTCAATCACCTTGACGACCTCTTCATCCAAAGGAACGGTTTCGTTGTCTAAAATGGAAAACAGTTATTCCCGTGACAACCTAATGATGCTACTGACTTCAAAAAGACGCTTTTAAACTGAAGGCAGAAGATATTACCACAACGTGGAATTTCGCAGTGCTGCCATCGAATATTTGGATCCGTTGTATAACACCACGGATAAGGCTCCTCTCCACCAGCATTACGACAGTAATTTTCCGAATTCTGGACTTCAGGAAAAACAAAGGGTGGACTTTTGTGAGAATGAGGCTCTTGTTTGTCCCATCGTTGGCATGTTAGACCACTCTTCGTGACATTGATAGTTCCTTGGTAAAATCTACCTCGTCCTTTCCGACAGTCATCTTTTCGGAAAATAAAAGTAATTAATTCTGTACATCAGATACTTTCCTACATGTTAGATTAGACAAGTCGGGTTAAAAATTAGTATTCAAACGGGCGTACATGTTGTTTCTTCCGGGACCATTTCAGTAAGTTTGGCCCGGGTGCAAGGGGATGAAGTATCATTTATTCTTGGCAAAGAATCACAGTCTGGAAGCTGAAAATGCCCGCGAGATTTTATAGCGATACCGCTGTGCTTGTTTTCCTCAATAAGAGCCCATTCCCTGAAGCAAAATAGCAGCTTGACAGCAATACAATCTTCGTAACACAGCGGAAGTCCTACAGGATCCCAACCATGCTTCAGCAGACACTTCGGGAATGCATACGCACACAAAAGTTTCTGAAATACAACACAGAAGGCATAAATTACTTACGAAATCACCCATGAGTGCGACTGCCATGCTTCTGATAAAACAAGTAACTAACCTGTGCTGCTGACCTACAGGGTTCTCTAAATCCACCTATCACTTCAGTCATTATACCGTCGGTGATTTGCTCGTTGATAAAACCCCCAGAATTCCCAGCAGTTTCATTGATCCAAAATTGACGATGGACATAATTTTTACACACCTTCCCATTATAGTAGGCACACGATCCAGAAGGCGGTTCACGAAACTGCGGCTCGTCGTTATTTGCGCCTACATAATAATAGAAATGTTTGTGTAACTATTCGGCGTGACTATTCTATTTGAATTTGTTAACTGTTTTGAACTGTGAATAATTCATCGGAAAATAAAACCACTGTTATTAATGACATCCAAAAATCTCACCAGCAGGTATCTCCACTAGAACACTAATTGTTTTAATCACTACCACTCGGTCTTCTGGCATGTAATTGTAAGCTTCACATGTCACAACGACGGATGCAGTTACGTTCGTAATTCGAAGCGTTGATTTAGCCTGTGGGGTGAATCCTCTTCTGCTTTCAGTTGGAGTTTCCTATGTGTACGATTGCCATTTGTATATAAGATTCTCCCAAAAAAAGCAAGACCGCATCGCCAATGTTACTCACCATTTGTACTATAGCTCCACTAGCGTCATTTCCGACCTACAAAATCAACATTTAACGATTAACATCAACGTTTAATTTGTTTGAAATTTTTATCGATTTATGTGATGACATTATTCAAGCACGAAAACATGTACGCATTTTCAGCTTGTACTGAAGTTCCGCTTGATAACAAGTGCTAACTTAAGCCATACACCCAACTTTAAATCTCTGTCACATTGGAAACTCAAAAAAAACATCATTAGAACATCGCACAATTTTTTAACACATTACCTCACTCCCATCCAGCAACCATCTCACTGAAGGAAGAGGATCCCCCTCAGCAAAACATTCAGCATCGAAGCGGCGTCCCCATCGGACAGAACTATTTGGAGTGATTCGGTATATATTCGTAGGTACTGGAAACAATTAAACATAGTTCGTTATCTAAAAACCTTGCTGCATGGCTATAATATTTTGCTTCAAATGTATCTGCCTACCGAGAACATGTAAGTATGCCCAATGAGTATTCGCTGTCTTCAGTTTTGATCCATTTGTTTTCAAAGAACACTGATAAAATCCTTCGTCTTCTTTACGAACTGTATGGAAAACTAAGGAACCTTCCGGCAGAATCGCAATACCATCATCAGGATTCGGTTTAACTTCTCGGCCCGGTTTGTATAACCAAGATATTTCCCCATTTCTCATGCACTTCAAAATAGCTTCCTCTCCCTTTACTACCGTGGTATTTTGAGGAAAGACCTCAATGAATGGGGACGGATCTATAACAAAAATTCACATACAAAAAAATGAGGAGAACACCATTTACATCTATTAAGTCTCCAATTAGCTCGGATAGCACCCGGATAATTACTTTTAATAAATAACCCTTAAATACCTTCTGGAGATGCCATGACGGTGGTAGTCTCTTCCGCTTCATCTTCCTCAATTCCGGCGGCTCTTGCAAAGCTCAAGAAGGCACAAATAGCAAATATGCAAAAATTCTTCCGTTCTCCCATAATTTCGGTTTCTGACAATGATGATGATTCATTCGTGCAAGGAGGAAGACTAAATGAGTCACGCAACTGTTGCTCAAGCTCATGCCACAGAAACTACGGGTATTTCCAGTGGCATTCTAAAAATTAAAAAGTACTGTAATTTGAAAATACTGATTTGCATGAAACCGGAAGACTACAACAAGTCCTTGCACCAGAATGCAGAACCCACGTTTGTATGGGATCACTGTTTTTTACAGCATCACCTCATTCTTCTGCCTTGACGGGCGACTGGTTTAAATTGAACGATTAAAACTAATTTTCAAAAACTTCTGCTCTGATCAACATTTTTAATTTAATTACTTTCCAAATATTAAAGTACTGTCACTTCGTACTTTCATTGGACTCACACGAAGCAACTTAGGCGATCAGTGTTTTGCCTGCTTTCACCGTCCTTCAACTTTTACCTCGACGTCAGATTTGCGCCATCTTCCCGCCACAAGACATCGGCATTCCCAGCACAATGGCGATCTACGTGAAGCTCAGATCTAACTTAGAATTTCAGAGATAATTTCTCCAATCGCGATCCCTAACCAACTTTTATGAATATGCCGTCCAAAATTCTTTATATATGAAACTCTTGGCCATTTCCGAATGCTCAAGATGGATGACATGCCGATTTAATTCGAAGGGGCAACTTTCACCCAAACAGCAAGCTCGGTCTGAAGGCGTGAAAGCATCACAGGCATGAGCCACTGATTGACGATGCATTGGATTGCATTACGAGTAAATAAATTATACGAACGGTATCATCGTTCACCATTATGTTGTAATTTAATCACGTTGCAAATGAGTTATTGAGTTCCTGCACATAATTATTACCGAAGGGATTGGATTATGGTGATGCTACTACGTCTACATGGAGACTAGAGAATCTTTAAAGATTGTAAGATAATGATGATAATATTATTGTTATGGGAACCAAATTATTAAGGCAGCAGTACAAAAAAGCAATAATTGTAAACTCATACCAAGAAAATAACTAAGAATTATTGGTCTTACAGATCTGCACACATTTTTTATAGTACGATCATGGTGATAACAAACAGTTACGGACATTCTGGAGGGTGGATAGATAGGTAGATGTGCGTGAGTAATTTATCTCCTTTTAACAGGTTGCTCATTCATATTATACGGATTCAATCGTATCATCGTAAATCGTAACTGCGGAAAGAGCAGTATGAAAACGGTGCACATCACATCATGTCTGTACACATTAGCATGGATGGTGAAAACAATAATAAATACTATGGGTATTGACAAAAATCTCTCGGGAAAACTCATAAACTGATCACATTGTAAGCCCTTTCCTTTCCTTACATCTCTCTCTCTTTCCCCTTCTTTCCTTCTCTTTCTCTACTTTTGATGAATAAATTACACAACTGGCAGGCTACATGAATATTGGGGGACAAAAAATAAATATTGAAACATTGTTGAAGGACTTTGAAAATCTGCCTTGAACATTCTTATCTCGACTCGACTTCCTTCACGTTATTAGCTGATAATCCTACTGATCACTTCAAGTTTTAAACATCACGATCATGTAATTTTCTACGGTAGTAGCAAGCATAGTAGCAGCATTAGAACAATCTATGTAATAATAGCACTACTTCTGATCAATCTGTCTCTTCCAAAATACATCCTTGTGTGCTACTCGCAA
>JAQFYD010000129.1:0-28133 GCA_034694225.1 Bourletiella hortensis | reverse complement strand
CTCTCATGCGTTATGTATATGTATATTTCCACGCTCCCTTTCCTAACAAGTTCTACTACTACTACTGCAGCCGCAATAATAATAATAGTAGTTGTAATGTAGGAGCAGTAGTTCTACCTAGCAATAGCTAGATAGTACTTGTTCAAGTTGAAAGCTAAGAAGAACATTTCAGCACTATTGATTTCTATCAGAAAAAGAACAAGATGAAGAGGAGGAAGGAGAAATGGAAAAAGACGCTCACCATCTTAAGAAAAGATTGATTGGCATTATTACTACAGCGTCCAGCTGTAATAGTAAGCAAGCCCAGCCAGTAGTATAGTCTTTCCCAGTAAACGAGACGAATTCAGCAGCACGGATGAGGAAGCAAATGAAAAGCTTTAGTGTACCAGGGGATTTTAGCAAGAAACTATAGGAGACGTAGAATAAAGACGGATTTGTACATGAGCACGTACTAGAAGAGTGAAAGTGTGTAAGCTCACACGCTTTCTCCTCCTCGTCTTCATCTTCTTCTTCTTCTTCCCTTATAGAAATGCACTGTCACATGCTTGAACGCTCATACATGCGAACAAAGGATAACATACTTACGCCTGATTAGAAGTTTTTTTTTGTACGTAGCTCAATATAATAAGAGAATCTAACGATGATCTAATGATAATAATAATCATATATACGAATGAATGGGTAACTTTATTTTTTTTTTGAATAGAGAGGAATGTTTTAACAAGGTGCAACTTTTTAAGGACATATCATTAAGTATTAGATATTAGTAATATTTGTAATTAGTATTAATTGTAATTGTAGTATAATATGTGAGTAACGTTATTGCCATTGGGTTCTTGATTGTTTTGATGATTATCATGAGTCGCATCATATTATAATAGTACATGATTTAACTAGATTACTTAACCCTATTATTATGTATTTACATATTACAGATTAAGAGATTGTCTCCGGTGATTGCCAGAAGTATTTTTCTGAAATATTTTTTAAAATAATACGCTATAGACCTTAGATGGTATATTTTATAATTTTAGGATCAGTTGGTGTAAGTATTTTTTTTTTGATTTTTACAATAATTGTTAGTATTATTATTATTTTGCAAGAAATTTCTGGAAGTATATTTTTTTTAAGAGACAAATTTGTTAATGATTGTTCAAGTTACATGTTTTGAGAGCGTATGTGGTATTATTATTAGTTATTATTTTTATTGTGGGATAATACTCTGTTCAACAGGCATTTCCATTGTTAATAATTCTTTCTCGCGCGAGCGTGTTTGTGTTATGTGGTGTGTATTCACTATAGGTGTTTGGAGCAAGCTTTTTTTGTAGTGGTAAAGCAATAAGCCTTTATATAGCTGTAATGATGATGTAAAAAGTTTATTCCGCAGCCATTAACTTCTATTCAGCCGTAGTATGTGTTTCTTTTGGTGTGTAGTACTTATTGGCGTTGACGTGCTGGATAATTCATAAGGAAAGCTTGTTGTTTTTCTTCTTATTCGCGTCCTTTCTTTTTTTTGGCATATTTCCTATACTTTCTCTCTTTACTCTTGGCTCTTCACTCTCACACTTGTTACTTTTACATAATAGTATACGACAAAGTCTGCTGTAGTAGTTTGTGACCTTACGTGACGGAACAGGAGTTTCTCTTATTGCCCTGCTTCTCACGTAATGAGTCCAGCTGGGACTGTGTAATCTGGGGATGACCGGTGTTGCTGGCATGCTGGTTGGGAGGACCTTGCTGTCCTGCAGGCATACAAGGATACATTTAGACAGATCATCATGAAAAATTCATTAGAAACTGGGTACAGAGGATCGTTGTGAATGGAGGAGGAATGATGAGACGTGGAGGAGGATAGACAGAGACAGAGAGACGAGGAAGATAGTCATGTGAAATGTTTTGCATGTGTAGAGGGCTAGAGGTTGGTTCATAAAATGTGTATGTATGTAAATGTAGTAAAACCTGAAGGCAAGGACATCCGACGTTTCCTTAGAGCAGGGCTCAACTTGTACTGAATATTAGCCTGCTTGAGTAATTCCTTAAAGACGGCATTGATCCCTTCTCCGGTCTTGGCGGAGGATTCGACAAATCCACAGGACCAGCTGTGACTTAAATCTCGACCTTTGAACGATTCCACGTTGAAATCCTCTGTGTCGGACTTGTTGCCAACAAGGACAACAGGAGGATTTGGATGCTTTGCAGACTCCAAAACTTCAGTATGTAAGCGTTTAACCTGTTTGAATAAATATTATTGCTTCACCAAAAAATGCGTTGTATCATCCTTTTCTCTTTGCATACGCAATCAAAGCACGTGCTTGAATAGACACATGCATACAACAAAGCAGTACTGGGTCTAGAGTGCTTTTCCCATATGGATACAAGATGAAAGAAAGAGGAAGAGAGTTGAGAAGACTAGAATTTAGTATTTTATACTACGTTTCTTTCTTACTTTCTTTCTTTCACTCTATCCCCCTCTGCCCTTGTTTTTGTCTCACCTCGTCAAAGCTCTCGGATTCTTCAACGGAGTACACAAGGATGTAGGCGTCAGATGACTGGATATTGAGTGCCCGCATAGCTGGGAATTCATGTGACCCCGATGTGTCCAGGATGTCCAGGGTCAAAATGGACCCTCCCACATTAAACTCAGCACGATGAAGCTCTTCCACAGTTCTCTTATATTTACCATCAAATGTGTCATACATGAAGCGTGCAATAATGGCAGATTTACCCACCTAAAATGGTCATTGTAAGGATTAGTGTGGTGATAACAACAACAACCGGGATGATCTTTATAAAGCACTGGGAGACTCATTCTTTTATAGAACAGCTAAACAGGAGGTCACGATTTCCACTTATGTTTCAATAGTAGTAGCAAGGAGGTGGTAAGTAGGGGTTATAAAAAAGAAGTAGAGATGCAATAAAAGTGACAGACCTTAGTGGCTCCAAGAATTAAGACTTTGTACACAGCCTTGGGACTCTTTTTAGGACTGGGGGATCTTCTTATCTTGGGTATAGTAACATTAGGTTGAAGACTAAGACGGCGAGTAGGGAGACCACCAGGTCGTCCATGCGACGAACTATGTTGAGGTGTTGAGGCTGTCGTATCAGACCGTTGTAATTGATGACGAGGTAATGGCATATTTAATAATAATAATTGAATTACTAATTATTAATAGCACAGGAAAAATTATTGAACTTGACTGCCACACGAGTAAAGGAGAAAGAGGAACAAATGACACTTTAAAACTTGCTTCCTGACTGACAGACTAAACTTGTTGCGCGTTCGACTTTCTCTCTCTTTCTCTTACTCCCAGTTTCTCACTGGTGACCGTTTGTCTCCATGTCTTTTGCTCTAGAGGATATTGATTTTTTCTCCTCTGTCTCTCTACTCTAAACTCACTCTTTGGATCTCTTCTCTCTTTCTGTAGCACTCTCTTCCGACGATGGCGTATCTCCGACAAAGTTTCACAACAGAACTGGGACTCCACTAGATATACTATTGATTTCTCTTATGCGTCTTTACTTCATGTAACACGCTACTCTCTCTCTCACTTTCAAACACACACTCACAAGGACCAAAGCCCTTGCATATAGTTTTGAAGTTTTTACATTTTTTTAATCTCCGCCCTTTTCGAGTCTGCGTCCCATTTTCCTATGTTGTCGTCGTCTTGGTCTTCCGCTCTTCTTTAGCACGAACATCCTCATCATCGTCATCATCATGTCAACAATCACGACCTCTCAGAAGATGAACGACTGTAAATATTAACCTTCTCCTTAGAATCTTGGCTTCCTCACTCCTGGCTTAAGCTCTTTCTCTTGACTAAGCCATAAGCTTTCCATCTGCTTTATCGTTTTTCTATTACATATTCGCATCATCTACTATACTTGGAATTTATTCCTCTCAACGCGCTCTCTCCCTCTCTAACTACGTTCACCTTTAATACCTTTTATTTACCCACAGACTAATCATTTCCCGCTGCCATGAATGAAGTCACGTCCATTCAAGATGCCTCAAAGACACATATTCTGCCCAAAATAAATCTTGAGCAAGTTCCTCCCATGCATCCTTCATCTCCTTCCTCTCTATCTCTCTCTTCCTTTTCAATTTTCTCCCTAAACCATCTCTTCGTCTATATACCTTCACATTTTAAGCCCATTTGTTTCTGGTACTACCTCCACTTTCCCCTTTTTTCTTTCCCGTCTTTCGCTTTCTCTATCCCTCTCGCTCGCTTTCGAAGATTCACTGATAAGTGAGCAGGATACAACTTCCAGGATGGCATTATTTGCTCATATAATGACGAAAACGAGGGATGCGATAGTGTTGTTCTGTTGCGATGACAGCAATCAGCTATCTAACTTCCTGTTCCTCCTCCGGGTTTGATGTGATTTTCTGATGTGCACCACCGGTCTATGAGCGGAGACACGGGAAAGCAGAGGCAGAGTGAAAGCCATTTCCTAGGGATGTGAGATTTGGATGTATACCTATAGTACAAGAGTAAATGAAAGGTTAATGAGTGTAGAGAGTGGGATCTCTACTGATGAAAACGAGTTGATTTGCTCTGAACGTGTTACACATATAACTGCGAGCGAAGAGTTGCGTCATTTTATTCATTATACACACTCTGAATTTACCATGGAATATGCAAATACATTCTCCAGTAACTAGTAATAATGGCATGCATCGTGTACAGTTAAATGAAGTAATCAAATTTTCGTGCCGCACATAGTTATTATAATTATAGTAACTAACTCGAAAGGTATACATTTATATTATCTATAAGTGTGTCCAATACATATTAACGTACATACTTCACCAAGATTTTCACTGGTTTTAACTGCTAAGTTAAGTACGAGGCATCATGTGAACAAAGAAGACCCAACTCATGAATCACTTCTTTAGTGTAAATCTTACAATGAGTTGGATGCTATATATGTGTTACACTTGAATCGCCCAGCAATAATTGAATACCTCTGCTCTGGTAAAACAGCTATAATGGAGCAGCTGTTTCAGCATACAAGAGTTAAAGATTTACAGGGATATAGCAACAATAACCATAATGACTTTCCTGTAATCATTTAGAAGGAGTTTTAGTATCAGTAGTAATAGTATTCTTGGCAAATAGTAAAGTGCGTTTTTGTTTCCGATGTATGCATGGAAACGCTAAGTATTGAAAAGGAATTTCCTATGAATTATAAATGGAAATCTCTTAAGCCTTTTCTAGTGCTCTCCCTTGAAAAGCCAACTTTGGAAAATTCACAGTAGAATACACATGGCGATGCTTTTCAAGTCTGAGATTAAAGTTGCTAATCAAAACAGCCAAGACAATCACGAACCAAATGTTCAGAGTTGTAACCTCTTTTCAGTAGAAAATAAAAGAAAACAAAAAGCGCCTTACGAACTAACCGAGGACTGAAAAATTTGAATCCAGAAGGAAGGTTTGACCCGTAAAAAATGTTCCTAGTTATATAAAAATCACGACAGGAAATACAACGGGAAAAGAGCAATGACTCGCATGTGAAAGTACATGGACAGAAGAAAGTCCTAGGAGGTGAGAGAGATGCTAAAAAATCAATGTTGGGAAGGCTCACGTGAGCATGAAATCCTGTTATCTGCTTAATCGTCCGAAGTGGGTGACCACTCAATCTTTCACAATGTTGCTTTCCGTACGTCTGATGCTCCACAGGAGAAGAACCTTATGTCACTCAAGGGTCTTTTGGAATCGTGTTTGCCTGACTACGCGTATCATCAGAATTCTCACAGGACTCGTTGCTGCGAGATCTCTCGGCGGCTACAGATGAGGAGGCTTCAGCACCAAAGGAAGTACTTGCTTCTGGCCGTAAGCTAAGGCGATTACTACTGCTCATGTTGTTATCCGAAGTGGAAGCGTTTGCGTCCGTTGAGAGGTCAACAATATTATTTTCTGCGCTATTGCCCTCCTGGCTGCTACGGAATAGATGTCTAGATCGGGCATGCTTACAATGCCGCTGTTTGTTACTGTGGTGATGAGAATGATGGCTGTGGTGATGGCCAAAGCTGTGAGTTCTGTTTACAATGGGAGCTGTTATACCATCTTCACTGGCATCTGGACCAGCTGCAAACAATGGCGGTGAATGAAGACGAGGGGATGAGCTTGGGCTGCTTGTTGCTGACGATGATGATGTGGGTGAATCCGGAACTAACATGTATCTAGGGCAAGCTAGTAGTTCATCTGTATTGGAGAATACCTTCCGACTAAAGGAAACAAAAAACCGGAGAAAACATTGTAGCATGAAAGTCTGCTGATATTTTAGCATACGCATGTTTTTTTCTAGATCACATTACTTTGCCTTAGACCACATGGTTATGTCATACACTTCCATTTGCAACTCCGGGCTAAGCTCTTCAAATAGCTCCTTTGCCATTACTCCGGGGTTAGATGCAATGTATTCCATGCAGGAACGCTGTGGATAATAAACAAATACATGTATCCTCATTGAACTTGAGCCTGCCATCCGTCCAGTCAATTAATCATCCTATTAAGTTACCCTCAAGCTCCTTGCATTATACTGATCGGCCATTGAAAGTAGGTAGATGACTGACATTTCATCCAAATGCCGCAAGGCCAGCTCATGCTCACAGGACAGCTTCAGGCCATCAATCTCGTATCTGGTATGTCACAATAAAATTTGACATGTTTTCATGACGACGGAAGCACTACATCTTCAGTAATTATCTAAACTTACTTATCTGCCAAGGCAATGAGCTCTGACAAATATTCCGTCGGAATATCAGTTCCAAACTGTCCCGTGTATATAAAGCACAAAAACTGTTGGAATACTGGAACAGGACAGTCATGGATTACGATTCTCCTGTTAATTTAAAAACCGTTCATCAATATAAAATGCCATTTGACGGGCTGCCTTTATGTTCGATCATTTACTTTTGAATTGACTCCTTCATGCCAGACAACAAGGCTCGACGAAACCAATCGCATCTCGCAGCGACTATGACCCGATGAGATGGAATTTCGAGACTCTCTGACTCTGAAAGCATATCACCTCATAAAACTAAATTCCACAAATTCAACGCAACACTGGTAATATTGCCGGGTCATCACTCACCGTTACAAACCTCGAAGGTCATATCCGCATGTACTTTAGATTCTAGAAGTCGCTCGGCATTTTTTGCAAGTATACTGTCCTTTGATTTCTTGGGAGTGCATAAGTTTGCGACTAAATTCAGCTATAACAAGAACAATTATTTGCAAATCATGGAGCATTACACTGATAAATGTGACTGTTGAGAATGAGAAGCTTACATCATTCGCACTAATATCGGAATGAATGCCGTGAGAACTAGTGAGGATATGGCCAACGTCATCCTCTTCGTCATTGCACTGTGAACTATCATCAATACGATCAAGACTTTCTTTGGCTTCAGACTCGTTATCACTCTTTTCCACATTCTCTTTCTCTTTAGTAATCAGCTGCAAGTTTAGCATTGACTGGTAGAACTCGTCACTCTGGACTAAATCGACTAATGAGAGGAAAAATTTTTGCAACGTATCTCGCTCTTCTCGTAATCGATGAATTGTCTGGCACTGAAATATAACACCACGTATAGAACCACAGTCTCACGTAAACATTTTACTGACCTCAGCAAAATTAAAGGTACACTGTTCCTTACCACTTGAGATATGGCAAGCTGAAGACAAAATTTAAAATCCTTCCACTGGAATCGATCATCCACAGCGACCATAATCTCTTCCAGTCGAAGGAGGAACACGGGCAGTTCTTCATCAAGTTGCTCAAGATTTCTGGAGACACACCGGATTTTCGATGCCAGAGCCATCTCCTCAAAATTCTCCCTGCGAGGCAGACAAAAATAAACGTCAGTAGGATTTTGAACAATGAATCAATGAGCTTAATTACAAGCCCTTACTTCTTCTGTGCCAAATAAGCACTTATGGCCTTTATCTGTTCATGAACGCTGTGGAGCTTGAGAAGCTCACGCTCACGAAATATGTTGTAAAGATTTTGCGCTAAAGCCTTCTCTTTCACCGTTTCTTCTTTGGATTCTGCAGAGGATGATACTGATGCTGACGATGATGTTCCTGCTTGGTACGCATTCCAACTCGGAGAATGCTGTGGAGGCTGGCAACGACTGGACCATTTCTCCCAGATTTCATTGCACGAATCTTTGGCTCCTCTCATAAGGAGGCATAAGGCTTCCAACAGTGTTTCGATTTCAGGTACCACATGAGCGGCAATATCATTCCTGTCTGATGGTTTCACAGTAGAAAAATCATTCTTGATACAACGGAGTAAAGCCACAAACTGGGTGAGGAAGATAGGAAGGCGTGCTTTTGCATATCGTAATATCTCCAAACGCTCATCTCGATTCAATTTCAGTGCCTCTTCTCCATACAGGACACAAACTTCCACCAGTTTAATAAACGCTACGACAGCCTGCCTCAAAGCAAGCTTAATAACATGGCAGAAGGTCGAAGGAGTGGTGACATTATTATGATGAAATGCACCCAGGATTTCTTCAGCACACGAATGCACCTTGTTGACTAGCTTGACGATTTCTACGATTAGTACAACCGAAAAACACTAAATATACAGCCACTACATTACCGAGTAATCATGATTATTCCATGCATGCAACTAAGTATGCTTACTGTTTCGTAAAGATTTTCGATGCACGTAATTTCGACATAAATCCATAAAATCAGTCATTCTCGGTGGAGCGTACTGAATACAGCGATACGCGCATTGTTTCGTAAGAGATGAAGGAAGGCTCTGCGAGTATAGGAAGTGCAACAGAACTTCAAGCACATCTGCAGGCACTTCACTCAGTTCGTCAAGTTTTGTTCCACTAAGTTCCAAAATGACTGAGTGAAGTTTAAACTGCAAAATAATAATAATGTCTGCGTTATTCCAATTCATCATTCTATAGACTTTAAATAAACTCCAAATCTACCCAAAAGCTCATATATACATACCTCTTTATGATTATACTTGATCGCTCCATCACCACCGGTATATGTAAAAACCGGATCTAGAGTCTCATCCGAAAAATATCCTTCACTAAAGGCAGACAATAATGAAAAGGAAAAGTCCAATTGAGGCTGTGTCGCAGTCACTTGTTGACAATTCAAAGTGCACCAATTTTCAAATGTCAGTCGCATCATATCTCTTGACACGGAGCGATCCACCCAAAACTCAAACATATGACCCGCAACTGCTCCTATTTGAACACTGACCCCAACGAAGGAATAAACAACTTCGAAGCAGTCACAGTGAAACAAGGGTAAATTCTTGTCCACTGTTTCCGGTAGTTCCCATCTGATTTCTCCATTGTCTTGCAATATAAATATTGCCCTGTAACATGGAACATTGACATCAACATTTATTTACCATTCGAATACTAATGTCAAGCCGACATGACAAGTTCTATGGATGTTCCCCTATGTCTTACCCTTCAATATCTTCCGGATCTGGTTTTGAAAATGGGGAGATGTCCACACATTCGACAATCTAAAAGCAACACAGGTACACCAATAAGTGTTAACAAACGTAAAATGACCAAACATTAGCACAACTCTAACTCTAATTACCTTCCATGTTCCCAAGAAATTCTCTGTACCAGATGACATTTTCCCAATTTAGAACTATGGGCAACGATTATTATTATAGATACTCCTATAACATAGTCAATCTCTTCTCCAGAATCTTGTCAATCGTCACGATCAGCTCCAGCTATGACATGTCGTTCAGATTCCACAGGGAAAAAAATCCCAACCCGAATGTTTTTTAATTTCTCTTTTTTAGGTCAACTGCTGCTCCTCCGGACCTGAGTAGTACAGATGAACCCGCAAATCCAATGTTCTCATTCAAGTCGTCGTCGTCGTCAGTCAGCTTCAGCTCTGTACGGAAGGCTTTCACTAAATCCTACAGCTGACTGGCTCGCGCAAGTGCTTCATAACCCTCTGTCATTTCCTCACTTTCCTTTCAGGCTTCATCTTTTTTATCCAGTTTCTCTTTCACTATCAGAGCAAAAATGTAATAATTCCCCACAACCCTTTCCTATAATCCCTCATTTTTATTACAATTAAATCTTATCTTTCCGATTTTATGAAACTTAATAAATCAAGCCGGGTGATATAGTTTCAAAATGCTTTGAACTTCATTTACATGCTTCCTTATGTGATGTCTTGTCTCATACAATGCACATAAACATGATACAATGGTACTTAATCCGTTATCATTCCTTCAATAGGCAAAATATTCAACTGGCGGAAAAATATTTGCATATTATAACATATTACTGATGAATCAACTTGTAGCTCTTCTAAACGGACTGAATGCCTATTTTTCAGCAATGTTTTCCCCCACAAGTCATCAGGGATGTGGGCCATGTACAGCTTCATCGTAAACTCAAATCCCATTAGATTACATGCATGATATAAAGAAAACTAATTCAATTAATTATTAATCAGTTGAAAGGGGTCATTGCGGCTATGCCTATAGGTATTGTTACTGTTTACAGTGACAAAGTGATGATAAAGTTTCACAACACCCCGTCTGACCCGGATCAAATACTAAACCGTTTGTTCAGAAGAGGGTATGGATGAAGGATACTTATTCATTAGTTTGACCTGTTTTTTTTTCAATGGCCCTGATGTTCTTGGGAATATGCTGTCTTATGTCAGAATTATTCATTATTTCTGAGTAATCCTTACGTAATGTGAGTTCAGCTCGTTCAGCTGCTCTTTTCAGGAATCTAACTGGACATGTCGGTCTACAGTGTGCATATATACACGTTGTAATCCCTAATAAAGAAGCCTGCTTAAGGGGGTTTCAAGCTAAAGCTTTGAACAATTTTACTTCAGCTAAATCCTCTGTTCAATTTAATCTATTTATGAATTTTCTGAGAAAGGTGACGACAGTTTGCCAGTGCCTCTTTGTTAATGTCATCCAATTCAGTTGAATTCTGACAAGGTGCATTCGATTTTTTTACGTACGCCTGAGGACAAGTGGGTTTCAAAAGTGGCGGCTGGGGCGATGGAGCGTCTCAATCAAGTTCATGACGTGTACCTTTGGCTTGACTCAATAGCGTTCCTGAGGCTTCCAATTGTACACCACTTGCGTTCGAGGGGGAGCAAAGGGTGGGTGAAGGAGGGTGCCATGGTTTTACATAGAAACAGGGTGGGTGAGGGGGTTACGTGTCACCCCCACGCAGCGGTGGACTATGCATACGGTTGCCAATTGGTCCCTGCATGCACTAATCCTTGGAGCTTGAAGCTTGGGTTGTTCGTTTCGTAGGGAGAGGCAGCAGTGCTGTAGTGATACTGTTCTCAGGTCGTCGTCGTCCTGTCGGCAGTTTATATCTGCTTCCATTTTGGTTCCAGAATTATAGTGACGTTTGAACGAATTTCTAATAATTTTGAGTACTTAGAAACTTGCTATTGATATTAGAGGACTTTCTGGGAGGAGAACTGCAATGGGAGATAGTCGTAAGTGTGAAGAATATTGAAAATACCTGTTTTCATGTAGTTAGTTGTATCATTTTAAGGCGCTTCTCTTTGTGCCCGGCTTAGTACATTTTTTGTAATACGTTAGTGCATAATTTGCATGGATTTATTGTAACTTTGTAAACAGTGAATTTAGAAACGGTGTGTGATTTTTATTTAGTGAGAATGAATTTTTTCCATCAATATCCTAATGTAGAGTATTCAAGTTACGGCCAGTCCGCCGGCGGCTATGGCGGTGGATATGGTGGAGGAGGAGGTGGAGCGAGTCAAATGCCACCGCAATCTTATGGATCAGCTCCGGCATCCTATGACCCCAGTGCCTATGGCAATGGAGCCTCCGGTGGAGGTCAAGGAGCCTGGAATTCTTACCAACCCCAGGGTGGCTATGGTGACGGGGGTGCACCCGGTGGAGGTCGAAGTGATGGCTTTGCTGCCGGAGGAGGTGCGGGTGCTCCGGGATATGGAGGCTACGCTGGAGCAAGTACGTTCAATTTTTCAAATTTTTCTGTAGCCAGAATAATGCCCGATTAACCCGATCGTTCGAAGGAATCTATTTGACGGGCGGGTTTAACATTGATAGATGCTAGAAATGTCTAGGATTGTGGACAAAATTTCTGGCGTTGGTAGAAGTAACTAATTGGTTTTATAAATAATTTTTTGAAGGTGGAGGAGGCGGCGGTTATGGCGGCGGTCCTACAGGAGGCGGGTTTGGTGCGCCACCACCTCAGGGAGGCCAACCACCATCCGGGTATTCTGATTACGGTGGTGGTGGCAGTGGCGGTGGTGGATATGGCCAGTCAGGAGGTAGTTCGTATGGAGGAGGCGGCTATGGAGGGGGTGCCGGTGGCGGCAGCGGTGGCTATGGAGGCGGTAGTGGTGGATACGGTAATAATTTTTTTATTCTTTTTCGGGGTTCAAGTTAAACTCTATTTACTTGAGGCAATTGAAACTAAAAATGATGGTGAAATTTTACAGGTGGAGGCGGAGGCTATGGCGGTGGCGGACGAGGAGGAAGTTTCAAGTAAGTTACTAAAGTTTCAGTAGCTAAGTCCGTTACTTGACAAATTGTTTACAGTTAGCTGAAGTAGTGAGTACCGAGTCTTCCTCTAGCCGAAAAAAATTTTGAACAACTATAATTTTGTCCTGAAAGCTGTAAGAATCTTGGAAAAAGTATTTTTGCCAATATTGGTTCACTTACCCAATACTTTTCAAGTAAATTACTGAGAGCGTGAGTACATTAATTGGAATGTTGTCCAACTGGTACGGTAGTTATCAATGGTTGAGTCACTGACTTCAAACCTCTGCCTGTTACGTTATGGTTTATTGACGTATAGTCCCGATGAAAAACTTTTGAGCGATTTGAACGCGTCAGTATAAGCATTGTTGTTAAGAATGTAGTAGCAGTCAATGCATCAAATAGTTGGTTTCTTCGAGTTTTAAATTATTGCCAGAAAAGATACAGTATGACCTATTCATTGCGTGAAATCTGCGGCTCACATGTAAGCGTAAGATCATGGCAGTGATTCAGAGTCAGCTTCGCGTTAACGAAAACCCCCGAGTATGAGAAAGTAGTATTTGCGTACGGAAATAATGAACCAAAAATGAACTCACCGTTCTCGGGTAAATGCCTGAGTTTGCAAACTATGTTTTACTTATGAAGCGTTTTTTAAATAAATTAATGGTCAATTATCTACGCCATGTGTCAGTTGTAATTATAATTAGATACAGAGGTGCGTGCTGACGGATGTGTCAGAAGTTTAAAAGATATCAGTCGGTTCTGGATATGTGAGAGGAAAAGGCGGACAATTTGTCTCGTGCTTGGGCGGCTGGTAACTATATATTTTTTCCAAGTTTTGTGTGTGTATTACGTGTACAAAAATCAATTCATTCGTAATATCATTATGGTGTGTTGGGTCTAACTAAATTGAAATTGTGTTTTTATCAGGTATTATCTGATAATAATCTTATTTATCACGTTCTTCATCTTCTAAGTTTATGATATTGGTATGATGAAAATTAATTACAATATATGCAAGTTTCACAGCTGGGCAAAGTAAAATTTGAGTGAAAAACTCAATCAGCAAAACATCGGCGGGGGTTTGTAAAGACATGGTGACTGACTGACTATGGCGGGTGTTGTGATGTGGTGATCAGGAGAGAGAAATGATCAGTCAGAACGACTTTGAGTCAAAAATGTCTCTCTCGGTCGTGTTTCATCTAGTTTCAAGTGGTGTCTTCTGATTCTGTTTGTAGCCCCGGGTCAAAACAAGGGTCGTTCCCTTCCAAAGGTAACATTTGTCACATTTGCCAAAAAACAAAAAAAAACAATGCAAATATCCAGAAAATCTTAGTTTTTACGACAATCGTTTTATCTTTACGTGTGTACTCAAATCAATTCAACTTTGTTAGCTGTGGGGTCGTATTATAACTATTATTACGTACCTAAGTTGTCTTTGCTCCTGGTAGTTTTGTCATTATCGCTGCCATTTTATGAACCCTATCTCAATTTATTTGTTGGTCTCAATTCTATTTTCTTATTAGTTATTATTCGATATTCTTTTGTATGAGACAAAAGGTTGAGTAAGGGTAATGGTAATGCGTGAGTTTCCTTGCGTCTGTACTGTTGATCTGATCTGTTTCACCTAGAGAAATTTATTATTCATCACTGTAGCGATAGAATTACGCGCGTTTTCCTATGCCCGTGTCGTGGTCAGTAGCTTTCAGTAGTTTTAAAATAAGGATGCCTTCGTTTCTCTTTCACCTTTCTTAGTTCGTAGCAGTGCATTACTGGAGGCTTCATATGTGTTCCCGATGCTAACCTGAAAGATTTTGTAGTTTCAGTGAACAGTGTAACGGAGGACGATTATTATTCACGTAGGTTACTGGTAGAGGTTTTGAAATGAAATCAAGTGTGCGTGCGTGCGTGACTGGAAAGAATGTTAACTTGTAGTTTAAGGGAAGCGGAAGGCACACTGTGAGCCTAAGATCATCTGTTGTAGTTTTTTAGTGCCAACGGGGATGACCACGTAGCTGTTGATTTTAAGGCAGCTCAGGGGAAAAATATTTGGAGCTACTGTTTCTACAGGGAGTAGGGATTTGCAGTTAAACTTAATTATTCGAGAGGTCTTAAAGAGGGCTACCGGTTTTGCGAATTCAGAGGATGATAGGAGTAAATTACGTACAAACCATTAACAAACCTGAGTAATTATAGCCTCTGCCAGCGTACACGGATAGTAGTATGAACATCTCCATGTTTGGAAATGTAGTCAAGTTGGGTTTTGAATAACTTGCGTAGCTGTAAGGAAAAGTTCCCGTGCGAGGTTCACTAAGCTATTGATGATTATGTTAAGCAGAGGTGAAGGGACAAGTGAATATGTTGCGTAACATATGGTACCAGGTCGGATCGGAAGTAACTAAGTGTACGCTAACGGCACAGGGTTGATGATAAATGATTTTAGGGGATAACGGTAATTCGAATGCTCAAGTGATATATCTTTACGTGGGAGTTTAGTTGGATAACACATGTACGTGTATTTTAATGAGAAGATGTGGGTTATGTATGAGCTGGTTGAGCGTCACTGATATCATTCATTACCTAGTTATTACTGTTTCGAATTAATATTATGCAGAGGGCAGGGTTGAATTGCTACCAAAATAACTAGGGTTTTAAGTATCACTTCAAAGGTTTACTAAATGGTGATAGGGAACGCCATGGAAGTTGTAAACGCCGTGCAAAAATTTTACTTTATCTCATGCAGCTTTTTCGTATTTATTCGAAATATATTTTATGAATATTATACAATAATCTTGAGTCACGTAGTAGGGTAAAACTTCCTTGTCGCGTTTATCCTGTCTTTTATACAAGCATTGCTCTTGAGTACTTCTAGTAGATGATTGCTATAGCAAGTATATGTGACATCATGAGAAGAAATGAGAGTTATTTCATGTTTTTTCGGTTTGATGAACAGGATTTGGCGCAAGCGGTGGAGGAGGATACGAGGATAGAGGAGACTGTATATTTGTTTCTGGGCTTCCGTTAGCCTCAACCGAACAAGAAATTGCCGAACATTTTGGTGCCATCGGTATTGTTAAGGTAAGCGAAGCTGACCAGATACGATGTGTGGTTTCACATTCTCCCCTATGACTCCGTCGTAATATTGAAATTGTGTTTCGTAGATGGATAAGAAAACTGGCCGACCGAAAATCTGGATGTATAAGGACAAAAGCACAGGGAAACCGAAAGGGGAATGCACTATCACTTATGATGATCCAGATGCAGCTAAGTCTGCTATCAACTGGTTTGATGGTACGTTAGGCTGGGTTTCGTGGGAGCCTATTGTTAAATTCGTTCTACTAATGCAGTAATCACTAATATATTCTTTGCAACTTGTTGTACAGGCAAGGAGTTCCAAGGTTCCATCATCAAAGTTTCCATGGCCACAAGGAATGCATCATTCACAAGTGGTGGTGGAGGCGGCGGCGGCGGTGGTGGAGGAGGTGGCTACGGTAGTGGTGGCGGCGGCTTTGGCGGAGGTGGCATGGATAGTCGTGGAGGTGGCGATCGTGGCGGCCGCGGAGGTGGTCATGGTGGAGGTCGAGGCGGAGGAGGAGGAGCAGGAGGACCAGGCGCAGGCGGTCCAGGCGCCGGTGCTGGCGGACCAAGAGGTAATTTCTAAATTGAATGCTTATTCAGTCCCATGAGTCATTGAGGGGCATTTCCCTTCAATTAACCAGGAGGTGGGTAACCGTATATCTGTTTTGTAGGCTTCACCCGACCTGGTGATTGGAAATGCTCTAATGTCGACTGTGGCAATGGAAACTTTGCTTGGAGAACACATTGCAATCTCTGTGGTTTGGAGAAACCTGGAGGTCAGTGAAGTTTTATTCAGTATGCAACATGAGCTGCATTCGATGGCTGAAAGTTGTTTATCTTTTTTTCGTAGGTGCCGGTGATGGTGGCGGCATGGGAGGCGGTCGTGGCGGTGGCCGTGGAGGTGGCGGCGACCGAGGAGGCTTCAGAGGTAATAAATTTTCACGAAGTGCTACGGCCTTCCTATCTGGTCGTAGTGTTTTCACAGTACAGTAGTAGTAGCGCAATAGTGAGAATGAATATGGTGCTTGAACTGGGAATAACTACTGATGAAGGTGGAGACCGAGGTGGCCGAGGAGGAGGTCGCGGCGGCGACCGAGGCGGCCGCGGCGGAGGTGGAGACCGTGGAGGTTTCCGTGGCGGACGAGGAGGTGGTGGTGATCGAGGAGGCTTCCGAGGTGGACGAGGAGGAGGTGATAGAGGAAGCCGCGGTGGCGGTGGTGGACCAATGAGGAGAGATGGAATGTAAGTTTTCGTGAGATGCTATCATGTTAAACCAGGTTTTTGCCAAATATTAACCGGAGGTTTTGTTTAAATTTTTAGGAAAGGCGATCGGCAACGTCCGTATTAAACTTTGTATGCCTCTTCTACCGACATTCACAATTTTGTTAGCTTTTCTTTCAGTCTGAGTGGGTGTTTGCTACTATACACGAACAGACTCAAATCGTCACTCATTGAAATTCATGCAATCCACTATTAATGATTTTGATTTCATATGTGGGACTTATTCTGATTATTTCGTTATTGTTATTATTGCATCAATGACTCTGGGACAACTAAATTCTCCCAAGAACATATACTACAAAGTAACTACATGATGATTGTATTAAGGCCAATTTTGTGTGAGTTCCTTGGCTTTTTTGTTGTACATAGGACTAGCTTTATTCTTAAATTTAATATTTATATATAAAATGTAGAAAACATCTTTTTTTCAATAAAACCACACAACTTATGTACTGTTTAGGAATAATTTTTGTCATAATCATTTCTATTTTCCCGTCGTTTTCTCATAATACTTGCACGGTCTGAGTATTAAAACATTCAGGAAGATGCTGTCCTTGCCGTAGTCGCGGTCTGGAAATAATGATCCTTAGCGAGCACTTCTAGTACGACCATGACACCCATGTATCATTACATACGGTCTTCGGCCTCACGAATAATGAAGTTCGTGTTTGTAACTGACATACGAGAAACCATGGTTTGACTGTTTTGGGGGTCGTCATGCAAATGATGCGGAGATCTTGATTTGTCTGCAAATCAGATATCTCTTAATGGAGAATCCTATAAATTCAAAGCAGTGGCACTTTTGAGCCATTTTAGTTGTGGAACTTACTCGACTGGAATGTCACCCTTGTTGGAAACTGTGCGACCAATGACGGGCACAGAACTGATTGGAATGCTTGTCGATACTGCTTATTCATAAACACGTAGATTATCGGGTTGACACAAGCGGAAAGATAGATTAAGATGTAACCCACCACGTGCATTACTGCAAACAAGCTCCATGTGGTCACAGTTTGCAATTGTACATCAAACCCATGTTATGCAATGAAATAGCTGTCGTTTACCTGGAGCATTGACACATCTATCCGCAACTTTTACTATGGTAATGGGCAGGTAACAGAAGACGAATGAAAGGAAGATAACGAGGACCATCTTCGTTATCCGCCATTCATTTTTCCTGGTTTTTGTCTCTCTCACGTCAGATCTCGCGGAGTGACGTCTCATACGGTTTTCTGACCTAATTGAAACACATCAGAACTAAATGAGTACAGATAAGATAGGTAATTCCAAGTGGAGCAAGACATTCCGTCAAGAGGCATGGAAGCCTTTTTATGGAGGTAACCATACCAACACTTGTCAATGAAAAAAAAAACAACTTACTTATGAACCGTCCAGAAGATTTTGGCATAGCAGAATACGATAATAGCACATGGGATAAGAAATGCAATGATGAAAAGGGCCGTTTTTGATGACCTCTTATTAGCATCGGGCATAATCGTGCATGTCTGCAGTAGAGGATCATAACCAAAGCGACCTGAAAGGTAGCAATACACATACCTTTACTTCTGCTTCGCTAAGTTCCGCCATACTCTTAAAAATATCTGCTTACCCCACACGCCTAAAAGAGTTGGAACTTGCATGAGGAAGCTGAAGATCCAACAGAAGGCGATCATACAGCCGATCCACACAGGTTTGTAAAGTTTCACATAGAAGGAATTGTTGGTGATCATGATAAATCTAAGTAATCAGTAAAGATTCACCTATGCATAAATTTTGTCCCAGTCTTTCGCCAAATCAACTCTGTTACTGGTTCACTTTAAGGTACCTGTTGACAGTGATCATTGCAATTGACAGTAATGAAACGCCCAGGTTCCAGTATCGTAAAAGAGGGAACATTGTACAGAGAAAGTGTTCTTTCCCGAAAGCCCATCCTCCATTTATAAATCTTGATGCACTGAACGGGAGGACGAGGAGGCAAAACATAAAGTCGGCGGCACATAGGCTGAATAATTGAACCAAAACAAATCTGTATTCTTTTCCTTTTGAGGAGCTTCAAAGAATAAAACTTTCCCCACGTACCTGATTATAAAAGCGGCTGCGATATTTCTTATCCTCGGACATTTCACCAGGGCTATGATAGTTAGTGCATTCCCAAATAGCCCAACTATCATGATAAGTATTGTAGCTGTGGCGGCCATTATCAAGGTCCAATTTGAAAACTTGGCCATTTCTGTCATCTCACCATCCACCACTCCATTGCATTCCAAATGATGCTCCACAATTGTCAGGTTACTCATTTTCACTTTCACTTCTTTCTCTGTACAATACACTTTCAGGGCAAATACCTTTCCTTGCAGTTTATTCACTCGCGCAGTCAATGGTAATTGACAGCTACACGAATACAGCAGAGAAAACTCTTCTTAACTCCGCGTTTCTATCGCTATCCCAAGATGACGGAATGGATTAGTAGACGCGTACTTGGTTCAATGTGGCGGCCATGCAATTGATTCCTTTACTGGTCGCAGGGAACTTAATATTATGAGTAAAAATGATAGTAATTGGCACGGGGAGAGGGATTGCACCAATTTGGAGGTAGGTATAGCTTCCACGGAGAGAGAGAGAGAGAGGTATGTCGTACTAATTGGAAATTGGAAGACTCCTTGGAGATTTTCACTATACACTGACACTTTCATATACTATGATACTTCCCTGTCATCGTCTTGGACTAAAAAAAATCTTGAACAAACTAGAGCAATGGTTACGTTGCTCCACTTAAAATGAAACTGGATACTTCTCCTCTTGGATATCAGTGATAAGGATGAATAATGGTTAATTATTACACGCCGGTTTCAGTTTCTTGTAGACATAATTATTGAGATAAAGCTGAGCTTTATTATGATGATACAAAGGATGGAACCGACGGTGGTATAATAACAACCACTGAGCACGTCCAGGAGTCAGAACAAGTATGGTTCACAGTGCCCACTGGGAAAATGGATGTAGTAGCAGGAGAATCAGTAACGCAATTTGAACACACAAAAATATACGGAGGCAACTGTAGTTCAGTACATATTGCTGTTGTTGTAAATGAAACGCCCGAAGAAATTTGCATAACAAACATGTATAGAGGATGGACTGTTAACGGAGTGATATCAAATTGGTCTAAAAACCAAGGGCAATTCAAAATTGATTTGCAATATCCTCAATTTAATGCTCCATTCGAACTGATTGGTCTTCGTATGCTCTGTCGTGACATTAAAACATGCCTTGGACACAGAGCATATTTTGCTAACTCTTTCACTTCCCCAGCGTCTTTCTCTGTTCCGTTCCCAACTGGATACACAAATGCGCTTCCATTGACAGGAGAAGGCAGATCAGACGACACAACTTACGCAGACTAATTACCTCCGCGTACGTTCACAGCACTTACTTTTCTTTGCCGACAGCGTCACCTTTATATTATATACTTTGGCCGACGTGAATTTCTCAGAACGTTTACTACGGGATAAAGTAGAGGAAGAGAGAGTGACATTGCAGTCATAATGTTGACGTATTGCATTTCTGTGGCAGATATTTCGGGGGGATTAGGACACCAAAAGCCCACATTATGATGTTGATAACGTTACTAGTGGTGGCACTAATTATTACGATGGTTTCTCATAGTTCTCCAAGTTCCAAGCGGCAGCGTGATAACAACACTCAAGAGGTCAAGCAAGGATTGTGGTGACACTGGGAAACCACTACATCCGCCTAATCAATGGACCACAACATGTAAGAGGAACGATTCGGTAAAAACAAAAATCACAAGAAAAAACCCTATTACGAGTGTGGCAATGAAACCTCCACATGAACTTTTCAGGAAGTTTTGGTAAATTTACTTTCATCCTTCTGACTGGACACAAGGAAATCCTCAGAGGGCTTAATAACAAGAGCAAAAAGAACTAAACAGGATGCAAGGCTTACTACATTAAACTCAAAGGCTAACAACTCGTCATGAGGAAATCGTGCCGGAGAGGGCTTGCACATGCTTGACAATAATAATGCTTTCGCCTTCTCTTACTTAAACATGTGAGCTACTGCTACTTTGTATGCACAGTGGGTATCCCCATGAATCCTTGTAAATATTAAGCTCAATCATGTTCTTCAGACAGACTATTCCGGCATTACTCTATAATAGAACTTGACGGGATGACAACTTTTCGAGATTAACATCATCCAGTCCAATGACAAGATGATTTTTCATGAAAATAACCATCATCATATCATAATACCCCCGACATGGTAATAAGCTTAGTTCTGTAGGGACCACAGGGTCAATTTAAGTTGCCTTCTTCTGCGGTTCCGTAAACCCTCTTCTGTCAGGATTAGTAAGTCAATGGTCCCACACAGTAGTTCCAGCTTCTCGGGCACGAAATGAATTTCTATATAGCCCTATATATGCGCAGTAAAGAAAAAGATCTGATGAGCTTTTATATGACGTAATACAACGGCACTAATGATGAGCAATTGCTCAAGACAATGTGGACATTTAGGCGATAATGATGTATGAAGGGAGCACTGTATTATGTAGGGACCAGAAAGAAGTAGCTCTGTTCAGGCTCATTACGTAATTCTGTATGTTCCGTGAGTAAGAGACCTTCGTTTGCTCCCCTTTCACATATGTTTGTGGCTACGTACATATGTTAGCATGTTACATGTACACATGAAATGCAGCAGGGGTACCATGAAACTATTTAATAGGGTCAAATGAGGAAGTTAAATATTATCTCCGTCAATATCCCTCCCAGTCCACCGCGGGGCCTTTTTTATGCATGTATAGCAAGCCAGAGGGATTTTGAGATTTATTTACACTAGCCAATTGTGTGCAATGAAAATGGAAATCTGAACTCAGAGAATTCCAACACAAGCTGGACCTAATAGAAATAGTTTCCGAAGTATTAGAAGGGCATTTTCAGTCGAAGGTTTCTTTACAGAAACACTCATTGTGCAAGCTCAAAGCTAGCTAGAAACAACTAATTATTTTGAAGAAATATTGTGGTCTATAATACTCGGAAGGGTATGTGCCAAGTATATGAATCCTAAACTAAATAACTTTCTAACATGCTTGAGGAAAAGTATAATGATAAGCAGAAGTCAACATTTTGCCATATAAAAATAAAAATCTTCAATCACGGCTTGAGCAATATGTATTTTACGGCTCAGTTTTGGAGATTAAAAAAATCAAAAGAATAGTAATCAGTGTAACTTATGGGCTATATACTTTGAAAGGTTGTGATCGTCGAACGAAACAGGATTATGACGAGGACAACTGTGTGAACCAAACATGAAGTGCATGAAATAATGATTAGCATACATGCTAGATAGTGGTATATTATATTTTGGGTAATCTTCGGAAAATAAATATTCACTTACTTTAAATAGACTAAAATTTAGTCTTTTGACACGACAAAAAGAGAGAATATTTGTGCTGGATTCACAATTATTTAAGTACGACCTATATCAGACTCTTATGAAAAATTCGAATGCATTAATATGCACACATTGAAGAGAAAAATAGTCTTTTGTAAGTGAGTGTTGCACAAGAATAGGATTCAAATCTGTCATACTAAATGACCACTAAGGCTACAAAATCATGATTGTGACGTTTGAAATGATAGATTCAGTCTCCTCTAGTTTTCACAGTCCCATCTTCCTGTCCAAAATAGACTTTTTGAGCCATATTGACGAACAGACCAGTCTCCAATATACCTGGAAATAAATTACAGCAGTGTAATTACGATCATGACATTCAATCATCATTCAGTTCCCCCTGCTGCTTACCGGGGATTTTCTTCAAGGCTGCTTCGATCTTGGCCGCAGAAAGGCCTTGGCGAGCTTCTTCCTTGAGTTCTCCAATGTTGAAATCAATTATGAAGTTTCCATTGTCGGTCACGACAGGGCCCATCTTCTTCACTGCCATTCGCACCGCAGCCAAACCTGTATTACTACCCCAATCCAAGCTTAATTCGTTGCATTTCCTCTCCACGACTTTCCATCCCAAGGATGAAACTTCCAACGGTATCCCCTTCTTCCATTTCTCCCCCAAGTATGTCGAATCTTTCCTAAAATTGCGCTGGATTATTGGCTAATCTGGTACAGGCACAACGTCACAGAGAATTCCGAACTGATGTAAATGTATCTTACGTGAAATCAGCAACAATCACAAGCTTCTTGGATGCAGCGGCTACGATTTTTTCTTGCAGCAAGCACCCACCACCCCCTTTAATCAGATTCAGATCCGAATCACATTCATCACAGCCATCGATGGTCACGTCAATCTGCCATGAAAGAGCACAATAATCACGCATCGATAAGTTAGAATCCATTCCACTGGCAGGTGTCAGCTGTTATCAGTAGAAAATGCTCTTACATTGGTATGCACATCCAAGTCTGACAAGGCAAGCTTGTTGTCAATGATGAGGTTCTTCGCCTGGAAAGAAGTTGGGATACAGATCACTTTCAATCCTTCTTCTTTTACCCTTTCACCTAAAAAAACACCACAGTAAAGCCTTCCAGTCCAAGTTCCAGGTCAACATATAAGGATAAAGTCAGAGGAGCGTATCATTCTTAAATTACCCAATCGCTCCGCGGCATAGACAACCGTACTCCCGCTTCCAATGCCTACCACTTGGCCATCCTAAAAAGCAAAAATAAAGCTCTAATAAATAATTACATAAACTTCAAAATGCTCAAAAAATCAATACAATGTATGCTGACCTTCACATGCTCATCAACAGCCCTCCGAGCTGCTAGTCGCTTGGCCGTTTCAATCAAGGTTTTAGCCGTACCGGACATGATGGAACGTAAATGGAAGACTTCCTGATAAATTTTCCTACAAGTTATAATAAAAAATCAAAATTTCTTAAAATATTGTTCTTTACACAGTTACAACCTCTACGTAAGATGATGATGCAAAGCACCATTCTCTTTCTTGCGTACCTCTAATATTTCACTCTTCAATGTATCGCCAAATGTATACAAGGGCCTTTTCTCAATCAAATTATTAATAATAATAACGATGAACCTTCTCCTCTCATTTTCTTATTACAACTGTGCCTATCAACTTGTGGAAGCCCTCCGGCTTTTAGTGCGGCTGCTGAGCAGGGATGCAATGCATCTACCACCGTTCTTATCTTCTTATTCTGTACTTTCTCAATCACTGATGACGATAACAGTGTCAACCATTCATGCTTCGGTTCTGGTGATGGACTATGCTCCTCCAACGATTTTTCTATTAAACATACAGCCGGATTTAAGAATTATTATTATTCTTACTCATAGCCACACTATCTACCTCTGTCAGCTAACCATCATTACATAACCGCCATATAGAATGAAATTCCTGGCACTTGGGACATGTATATGCAATGCTATAAAGTCAGAGTCCAATCCTTACATAATTTTTGGTACCCACGGACCTAATCTTCGTATCACATTAACCATGAAACACTTGTTTTTTTAATTTTTCTATTAAGTTATCTCCGCCAGTTTCGAAATCAATTCTAATTTTCATGCTCTAAAAGCCCATGATTTTTCATGTAAAATTTAGGACGATGAAACAAACTACTCACATTGCTTCCTCATGCCGTCCAGTTTTTTAGGGCAATTCAATGCATTTCCCGCCCTTGTGGAAAAATCAATGGACATCGCGGGAAATTTCAAATTTGTGTCAGGTTGGAAGAATCATCCGAGTGTAAACAGAGTACAAAGTTGTAATTAACTAATTGAGAAGATTTGTACTCTTACAAATCCTGACTTATTCACGAATTCTGGATAAATATTTTGTTCTCCTGTTGAGGGGAAACAATAGAACGGGAAGGGAGCGGAAAAATTTATAAATTTGCAATCTGAAGACGCTGGAATATTGTGGAGCTTCATGTAGCTGTTGTTAAGGGTCATCAGCCAAAATATTGGCTTGGTGCCTGTTTAACTTACATTACTTTTTTTGCAGTTGTTCAGGTTTTAAAAGTTGATTAAGTGAAAGGAGCTGCGGAAGGTAATAATTGTGGGGTACAGAAGGTATTGTGGACAGACGCCAAAAGGGCAGTGATAAAAATGACGACTCATACACATCAACAAAATCAGCAGCAGCAACAACAGAAGCGGAAAGAAATCTATAAATATACGGCACAATGGCCAATATATGCAATGAACTGGTCAGTTCGACCTGACAAAAGGTTCCGACTGGCCCTGGGCTCCTTTGTGGAGGAATATAATAATAAAGTACAAATTGTCCAGTTGGATGAGGAGTCATCAGAGTTTACACCTAGGTCAACGCTAGATCATCCGTATCCTGCAACCAAAATAATTTGGATACCAGATGCCAAAGGAATATATCCAGACTTGCTAGCCACGTCTGGAGACTATTTAAGAGTATGGAGATGTGCAGATAATGAAATAAAGTTGGAGTGTCTATTAAACAACAACAAAAATTCTGATTTTTGTGCTCCGCTCACGAGTTTCGATTGGAATGAAGTTGATCCGAATTTGATTGGAACGAGTTCAATTGACACTACTTGTACGATTTGGGGCTTGGAGACGCGGCAGGCCATTGGGAGGGTTAATGTGAATGGTCATGTGAAGACACAGTTGATTGCTCATGATAAGGTGAGGATGATATGATTCACATGAAGTTAAGATGATTTAATAGATATGATAAAAAGTATAATCATGGAATTAACCTTTAATTCTTTCTTGTAGGAGGTATATGACATTGCATTTTCACGTGCGGGAGGCGGGCGAGACATGTTTGCCTCTGTAGGAGCGGATGGATCTGTAAGAATGTTTGATCTGCGTCATTTGGAACACTCAACGATCATTTATGAAGACTCTACCCACGTTCCACTCCTTCGCTTGGCTTGGAATAAGCAGGATCCGAATTTCTTGGCAACCATTGCCATGGATGCTTGCGAAGTTGTTATACTCGATGTGCGAGTTCCTTGCACTCCCGTCGCCCGTCTTAATAACCATCGGGCATGTGTCAATGGACTTGCCTGGGCTCCTCATTCAGCCTGTCATATTTGCACGGCCGGAGATGATCATCAGGCCTTGATCTGGGACATTGCTGGTAAGAGCAGTTACAGAAACCTTCTGGCAGTGACTACACGATGGTTGTCATAGATAATTTTCACGTGTAATAATGATTTCTGTTGAAAATCAGGTATGCCACGGGCTATTGAGGACCCCATTTTAGCGTATACAGCAGCAGAAGGAGAAATCAATCAGATTCAGTGGGGTGCAACGCAGCCAGACTGGATTGGAATTTGCTACAATAAGTCCTTAGAAATTCTCCGTGTCTAAATATCACCACCATCCTTCGTGTTTGTGTATTTCGTATTACCCCTATGGAAACCGTTTTGTCTTGACAAAATGGTCATCAACTGAATCTGTTGTTACCGTGCGTACATTTCTCGTATCGTAGTTCTCTTTGTTCTTCGTCATCATGCATAGATTTTAAATTTAGTTTTGTCCTTGCGACGAACCATAGTCAAGATTTGTTTTTCAGTTGTGCTTTAGTGAGTCGTTTTTCCAGGAAGTGATTCCCATGAACGAATATCATGTGTCATTTCATGGTCACCATGGCATTACCGGTATCTGTATACCCCGACACACCGCCAGAAGCAATCCCTGAAATCTGTCGTTAGAAGAGACCGAATATAACTTGGTGGTAGTCATAAAAACAATGGCTTTTTCTACTCTTTACTTACCGTTCATGCCGCTGAGTCAAAGAATTTGCGATTATCCCATGTCCAAACTCACTGCAGTGAAAGAATGGAATCAAAATATTTGCCTCAGTAGTATTTTTAATTTATTTTCATTCGTGATGATGCTTGGCTGAGAAAAAAGAATACTGTAATCTTACTGCAAATGTGTGTCTCTTTGTACAAACAGGATTTTATTGTACTGTGTAAGACTTTTGTACCGGCTTAGCGTAGTGTTTCCTAAGTGAATGTCAAAAATTTATTAGAAAGTGACACTTAACCATGTTTTATGAAATTATGATGAAACCAAGTCCTACCTTGTTCTGAGAGTGCACTGTATAGCCATTATTACCTCGTATGTAGTCACTCATTTTCACCTCATTTATGTGGTTTCAGCTTGTGTTCCAATCGTGAAAATAAATGTTGCAGAAATGATTGATTGAAATGTCTTAAACCTGATGCGGATTGTTTAAATATAATTATTTGATTCTGTCGATGAAGTAACGTGAACACTTGTCCATAAAGAAGCATGGCTAACTTCATCTATTTGGCAAGCCTTTTAGAAAATTAGTGCACGCGAATTGCACATTTCCAGAAGTTTTGTACATCAGCGAGTAAATCTCATTTATTAGTAATCATAAGAATATTTCAGTATCACAGCTCAGAGATAGCTACTCCATCCTGTTGGTTAAGCATATTACCTGTTTTTCTTAATGTAACATCATATTACTCCCGAAACTCATTTTATTAATAGTAATGCAGAAGCTTAATAAGTTCCTTATTAATCTTATGTACAGTAATAATTCCAAACTCAAGCATTTTACAGTCGGTTATTGTTGAAAAAAATATTGACGGACACATGATCATGTATGATATTTCGGACGGTACTAATAGAATAGAAACTTTCATCAATATATAATAATAATATTATAGACAAAACAATCAAACAGTATTTCCAAATATTCCTTCAATAATGTCGCACTGCGTAGAAACATTCACGGGACAATCCACAGCGAAATCTTCTTCTTCAAATCCAAACATGTGGAATCATATCATTTCACCGATGCATCATTCACCCAAATCAGAAACTTGCCCCACAATTGGAACATCGCTTATCTTTCAGAGCTAAACAGCAAAGAATACCAATGGGGAAGAAAACAATAGCGCATATGATACCCAGAAGGCTATATGAATCCTCCAGTATTCCCACCTATAAAAATAATAATAAAAAATCAAACTGATTTCAATTTCTGTCAACCCAAATAAGTTGTCTCCTCGTCTAAACGCATTACTGTCTTACCCGACAGGCTGGACATCCACCTATGAGAATGACCTGAGTGACAGGGACAGTCACTGGCTGGTCAACAATGGTAGCTCCATAATTGGGATACATTGTATTCACATTGATATAATCTCCTCCAGTTGTTGCAGGTCCTGGCGGGGGCGAATTTTGCGGTGGTTTCCCATAAGGATTAGGATCCATTTCAGAATATGCTGGAGGAG
>JAQFYD010000128.1:0-28257 GCA_034694225.1 Bourletiella hortensis | reverse complement strand
TGCACTTCTGCTCATAAATATTCGTGCAATTTTTTAAATTTTTATTCAACCTGAACTCAATAGTCGCCTTGCAATAACGCGTGCATTCGTCACAAATCTTCCAGTTTTCATTTTACTGAAGAACGTAAAGTATTTTAAGACCTATGAGTATCTGCCAGCACTTATGCTGACTGCAAAATGGTACTTGAACCCAGCTCACAAATGAATTTAGCTCAAAGTGCACAGGTAAAGTTGTAGTATATTGTATGTTTAATGCATTAATTTTTTTGATTCAATGACCCATACTGCTGTCATCCTGGTTTCCCTGTTCCCCAAGTAGCAATGATCCTAAAATGCTTGTGGAAGCTAACCTTTGTCGTGTAAATGACACGAACGGAGGCAGGCTGGCGTATAGAAAGAATGTAATGAATTTGTATAGAGCTCTCATATTAATCTGAATATACACCCAACTTTCCAGGAAGTGGATAAAAAAGGGAGACGATTTAAATATTATGTGCCGAGCTACCTGTGTGTCTCTCTCAACTATGGACAGAAACTGTATATTAGGGCACTACTGGATTGGATTGGATCAGATACATGAATTTTCCATTTGTTTACCATAGCTTTTGGATAGGAACTCTAAATCGTGAAATTGTAACGACGTTATTATGATAAACTGAGAGCTGGAAATGTCCCCCCTATCATACAGCGATAAGCTCCTCAACAGTTTAGTACGCTTTACATAATATGTATCTTCCATCTGGAGACGTAAAGAGAGAGGGAGAGGAGGGATAAATCCAACCTCTGTGCTCATATTATAACTTTTGCCTTCACATGTCTGCTATATGAAGGCTGCATCCCTGAGTTTGAAAAATCTTTGACAATCGTAGCTTTTTCTTCTTGTGTATACCACTTCTGTCAATGCAGTTGCATGTGATTAGGAAGACAGATCAGTAGTACAAAGAGGAATCATCATGGGAATAATATCTAGAATGTTTCGGCGTGCAGAATTTACGGAATTGACACATTTGTCTGCACCATTGCAGGATTTGGAATCCAGTACAAGGGGTCGCTCAAGATGGCCTTCGCAAGGGAGCCGAAGAGGTTTAATGGCGGCCGCCGGTGTCGGCGTCGTACTTGTGGTCCTTGTAATTTCGGCAGCTGTGCTGGTCAATAGGGGATCCTCAGATGATAGTGAAGCAAATCAAAGACTGGTTAGTGGTAAATCTCTCAAAGATGACAGTTTCAAAAATATTACGCTCCCGGATGTACTTAGCGGCACCTATAGCGCAAAAGGCTTCAACGGCTCATGGATTCCCGGTAAGTCCTTCCATTTTTAGCCGTAAAATCCCTATATTTTGTATTTTCTCGTTCCTGGTAATTCGCTTCTCATATGAGCCATTGTATATCTTCGGAAGTGGATGTAAAACTGTTTTTTTACTATTAAAGGGGAAGATATCCAGTATACCAATGGTGTCACCGGGGATCTTGAGATATATAGCGTCTCCACTGGGAACGTTACGGTCTTGATTAACTCAACAACGTTTACCACGGGAATTGTAAGTACTTTTAAGCTGTTGATTCATATATAGTAAAGATATGTAGGCAGGTGGATAGTCAACATGATTAAGTTTTAAGCTTCTGAAGGATCGTTGTTTATTTATCATGAACCTGATTTTCTATCTGACGAACTTTTATTTACGGACGTCACATTTTTATAATTACTTCCATTCCCATTTAAAACCATGCTGTTGTTTGTATGAGCAACGTAATCGAAAATAACATTAAATTTTTCGGTGGTTAAGTACGAGATAAGTAAGTTCGAAATGGTTTCCTAGATTTCACAGCTGAAATTATGAGCACAGCCACAGCGTATATGTTTACATTCATCGTCATTGCAAGTTGTTTCCTTTTCTACGGCACGTCCACTGATTTAAGATTGTCAGTTTAGTTAGTTGCAATTGAAATGGAATGTGGTTGTGGTTATTGGAATATTTCTCATTGTTTACAGTTCGCCCGCCCAGCTGAAGTCACGCTCTCTCCTGATAGAAAATATGCTCTTATTAGCTATGATCAACGCAGAGTAAGTCCCAGTTTTTCCTCAAGAATTTGATTATATTAAATTCTAGCAAAATCCATGACATTCTCTTGTCTCTTTGACAGATTTACCGTCACTCCGTAATTGCCAAATACGCCATTTATGACTTCGCAACAAGGTAAAGCGAGCAATTTTCCATTTGTACATAGGTGCAGTCGAAAATGATTGACAAAGTATGTATGCTACCAACGCGAAAAAAAGACAAAGGAGCTCAAGAGGAAGGGCATGCGAGAATAGTGTGTCCTAATGAGAAATAGCTTAATGCAGACATTGCTTACATGAGAAAGCAGGACTTGAAGCAATGTGCTGTGTCAGCGTCTGCAGAATTTATTTTTATTGTGTCCTTAATGCGAACATTTATCCAATGTTTACTTCTTGTTGTACTTCTTGCAGCACCTTTGAAAAGTTGGAGGCAGATACAGCAGACCAGAACCCTGCTCAGCCCGACCTTTTACAACTTGTCGAATGGTCCCCTGCGAACAATGGCATTGCATTTGTCTACGAAAATGATGTTTATTACCGACCAAACCCTATGAAAGGAACTCCAAGCATAAGACTTACAAATACAGGTGGACCTCAGATTTACAATGGCATCGCTGACTGGGTTTATGAAGGTATGTATAGTATAACAATAATATTTGCACTAACGGTTTAGAAGCATTTCTGCAAAGGAGCTCGTAAAGTTTTTCTGAACTATGCCACCTTACTCCTATCCCACCCGCTGTTGGTGGTTGAAATGTCAGCGTGCCAAGGAGTTCAGACATTTGATTTCTGACTCAACCAGTATATGATTGACAGAGGAGAAGTATAATGGATGTGTGTTTTTTACAGAGGAAATGTTTAGTACGTTCCGGGCGATCTGGTTCTCTCCCCAGGGAGGTCATCTGGCATTTGCTTCGTTCAATGACACCCAAGTTCGGGATATTCAATTCCTTCTCTATGGAGAGCCCGGCCAATTTCCTCGCTTTCAGTATCCCGTCGTAGAGAGTATTCCTTATCCAAAGGTATGATAAGGAGCTGAAGTACCGAAACAAATTAACAGCAATTATCACTGATAATGACTATAATGATGACTGATTCGTATTTGAATAGGCTGGAACACCAAACCCTGTGGCGGCCATGACAATTGTAAACTTGGCGGACACGAACCAAAAAATTAAAGCTAATATCAAGTGAGTCCACCAGCTCTAGATGAATTGGAAACGGTAGTAGTAAATAACGAGAAACAAAATCTTTATTCGCAGTTCCTACTATATCGGCACGGCTGTCTGGGCTACAGATAATGAATTGATGGTTGTCACCATGAACAGACCACAGAACCATGTGGAATACTTGCTCTGTGATAACAAGGGAATATGTAACAATGTTAGTAAAATACGTTCAAGTCAAGTTACTATAGCATTCTCGAAACTTAACACAAAGCCAGGATAGTGTGTTAATAAAATTACCGCTTTCCGATGTGCAGATACACACCATCGAGGTTCCAAATGGCTGGTATGATATCAATACGCCAAAGGTATCTGCGGATGGCAATAAGTTCCTGGTCTGGAAATCCATCAAAGAAGACAATGAGACCCACCGCCATATTGTCCAAATTGATCGAACTGGAAAGGAAGTTCAGGTTACCTCCGGCCGATTTGCTATTGACTCTATTTCTGGATGGGATGAAGCCAACAATAGAGTGTATGTAGCTTCTGCTGCTTCTATTGTCATTTGTAATTTCTGCATAAATTCTAAAGCATTACTGACAAAGTTACTTTAATTTCTCCAGGTACTTCACGGCTCCCTTTTACAACGAGTCTACGAAAAGAGCTGATCCCAGCGAAACTCATCTGTACTCCGTGGCCATCTCGGATAGTCCTCAGTCAGCTAAATGCATTACATGCGGAATCAAGAACATGGAAAGTGATAGCTTGTGTCGACAAAACAGCGCCGACCTGAGCAGCAACTTTAAGAGTTTTATTCATCAATGTAGCGGGCCGGGTGTACCTGAAGTTCACATTCGAAGCTTGGTTAGTATATTCTATAGAATTTTAAGGTAAAGGGACTTTAACATGAACATCTTACTATTATGCAGGAGACTACTGACATACTCTTCACTTGGGTGGACAATCATGAGCTTAAAAAGAAGCTACAGGGCGTTAGATTACCAGTTATTCAAGATTATGACGTCCCCTTACCAAGTGGGTTCATCGCGAAAGCTCGTCTTTGGCTCCCACCGAACTACGAGAAGGGCCAAAAGTATCCATTGCTTGTTGACGTGTAAGTTTGCTTTGGAATTCAGTAATGATCAAAGGCAGAAATTGTCGCGTTGTCGTGAAAAAAGGCTTCTACAGTTAATTGAACGTGTTTTGGAATTTCCAGATATGGCGGTCCAGGATCCCAAAAGGTCTCTCAACGTTTCCTTGTTGACTGGGGAACATCTCTTGTTACATCACACAATATAATTTATGCATCTATCGATGGCCGGGGATCTGGCAGACAGTCAGACGAGCTCATGTTCCAAATTTATAGAAAACTAGGCAGTGTGGAGATTGAGGATCAGATTGCAGCGGCAAAGTAAGTGCCCAAGGCCTTGGGAAATAATTACGACAACTCACTATTTAATATCTCCTCACCACTGTGATCATTTTATAGGTGGCTTATCGCAAACAACGTTGACGATGTCATCGATGGAAATCGAACTGCTATTTGGGGCTGGAGTTACGGTGGCTATGCCACCGCCATGGTGATGGGAACGGATGTACAAAACATTTACAAATGTGGCATTTCTGTCGCCCCAGTAACCAGCTGGGTATTTTATGGTAAGTCAACCTTTTACCTAATTGTTTCTTCCTTTTATATTACAAGTACATAATAATTCATTCCATGATTCTGATTTAGATACAATTTACACTGAACGGTACATGGGACTTCCCACCCCCGAGGATAATTTAGTTGGGTACAATGCAAGCGATGTGACGAATCATCTAGAGAACTTCCGTTCAAAGAAGTACTACCTGATTCACGGCAATGCTGACGACAATGTTCACTATCAGCAGTCTATGATCTTGTCAAGAGCTTTGGAGAGAGCAGACATTTTATTCCGGGCGCAGGTATTGTATCATCATCATAAGAATAATTAGCCATCTTTTCAGAAACTGAATTGAAACTAATAATGCTAATTTTCACACAGAGCTATCCTGATGAGAACCATGGGATCGGAAGTGTCCGGAGACACTTGTACCACTCCCTCGAAAATTTCCTTCTCAAAGAATGCTTTAGCAGCTAAGCCATTATTGGAGGAAGGACAAGAACTGAAGTAGCCCAGTCTTACCTTCAAATGCGGAAGAGTATTTAACTATTTCATGCCATAATTCTAATGATTGTTTGTACCATTATTTTTTTGTTGTGCGTATTTTAATCATATCATTTTAAAACTGTTATATTGTAAACGGATTCTTATGTGCCTAACTATTATATTAGTACTTTTTGTCAATTATTCGAACTTGTACTTCTAAAACTTTTGAGAACTGTAGCTACTTTTGCTCGTCTTCCAGACTCTTCATATCGAGATTTTTTCCAAATGCTGCGCATAATTTTGAGTTTTAACAAACGATGAGTATAGTCCCAGCAAATGCTAGATTGTGAATGCAATCGCAAAAAAAATAAACAACATGAATTTCGCAAAGTATTCCGTCGAATGTGCGTAGCCATCTTGCCTCATTTATTTTTGTTCCCATGCAATGCCAGTGCCACCTACTTACAGTAGGACATCGCGACCGTTACATTACTCTGTGGAAGCTCTACGTACATAGGAAACCCCGACGGTATTCAAGTCCGTATAGAAATTGTTTTCTTCATTTGAACCGAAAAAATGTGCAAGTTACGTAGAATGCTTCAGGTTAAGCTTTGTCAGCAAGCAGTCTGCTCACAAGGTTATTATGAATTTTAAAGGCACACATCCATTCGCCAAATACCGGATACATGTTTCTTAGAAAATGACGGATTCATCTAATCTCTGGGTATAGCATGACATATGGCTTACCTCATTCATTCGACGCTATGGACATACTTTTGCTCATTATGTAGCCGGTCATGGTCAGCCAAACTCAAATAAACCATATTTCTTTCCTTGTCAGTAAAACGTTTAAGAATAACAATCATCTCCTTTACCCCTATGATAAACTGAGCAGCATTAAGTAGTCCAAGCAAATTATGCATCCAGCAGCAGCTGTTCAAAGAACAACAACAATTAGCTCTAAAAATAACATTCTCCCAGGTAAAAAAATCTCCTGCCATATTAATAATTTATGATAACTAAACATTGCATCATTAGACACGCTAACCATGCGGACACAAGCAACCATGTTAGCTCCTTTGCTTCCACATATAGTTGTCCGTCCGCACCAAAATACACACATTTTTCCTGTCACTTTATACGGAAGAGGTCAAGAGGAGCATGTTTAATCACTGCTTTTATAATGACTAAATAATCACATAAGTAACCACCTTTGGTTACCCACTATATATTCCTAACCCTTTCCCTGTCCAGCTCTATAGAAATCCATGAGAATTCTATACATTTCTTGTTACCACATCGTAATGATTCTTAAAATCCCCAATCTATTGACACATATGCCACCATATAGTTTGGCCCTCTTCCTCCCAACCGGTAGTTTCTAATAATAAACGAGCATAGTACATAGAGAATCATCTTGTACTATGATGATGATAGGAGCCAAAAATTTTTGATAGCATGCATGCATGCGGATCAACTGTGAAAGGCTGGACTGCGGTAGTGATGGTAAAGTTTCTTCATTTCGCTAATGTACCAGATGTTCCTCTTTTTGTACACTTTTACAAATGTATATCTACTCAATGGTGCTTTTCAAGATAGTATGTGTAACACATGGTATTTAAGTACCTGCTGCAGTAGCTAATCCCTCATGTTCTATTATAGTCCAACCAACTAGCCCGAGAAAAACGATGATTATTATACTCCTATAGTTCTCATCCTGTTCAATTATTCCGCATTCTGCTCTTCCCTGCAAAAATCTTGCTAAATAGCAACAACACCTTGTAAAATTTTTGCGTATGCCCAAGCAAAAGCCGTATAAGCAAAAGCCTTGTTATTTTGTCCATTATAGTACGAAGGAGCTATGGGGAAAGCACACTTGTGTATCGTCTCTGCATTGTAGTATGCGGGGAAATTAACTCCCACTTTTTCTATATGTCTGTACGAGCAGTTTAATCTACAATTAGCTGTAAATAACAACTTGTCTGTAGTTAGTAGCTATTAGTACAACATTCCATCATCACAGATAGCTATGGTTTCCCTTTAAATAGTAGTCCCCCTTCCATTTGTGTCCTGCTGGAATTATAATGATGATGATGAGCTGACGATATACAGAAGAGCTGAAAGGCATAGTATAATGTATAGAAAAAATTAATATTATTATTATTATTACTGCTTCTCAGCTTTCCATGCGCCACATGGCAGTTAAAGTTGCCGTGTATAACATTGCATGTACGGAAACGTATGGAGATGACTGACTGAGCTTAGCACAGTACTGAACAAAGTGTGTATGCCAGAGCGCATGAAATCTATGCTGAACGGTGACTGGTATTTTCGCAGTGTTTTCAAAAATATTGCGGAATAGTAAACTCCGTGTCGGTGGACCAACAACACTAAAATTTCTCTGCGTATTCAGAATCTGCCTATTAAATGTACTCTGTTTCTTCATTAAAATTGTGACAAATTAACCATTTTTTCGGATTCTCCTGTCAAATTCTTTGGTGTCATTCATCCGGCCGCCGTACCAGGACGTAACTTCCGGAGACAGTTTTTTTTCAATCGCCAACTGTGTCCCTCGTGCTGTTATTTTTGTTTCTGTTAGAGCAAACGGTTGGAAGAAATTTTTGAAATTCTAAAAATTCCAAGATTTGGGTAACATATCAAGGAGAAGTTGGACGGATTTTGAGAGACTGTCATCATCGCAATTCAATGGAATGATAGTGATTGCCAGTTTTCAGAAGATTGATGGGATTGTTGTGCATGAGACAAAATAAGACGACTTTATTACAAATTGTATCATTTTTTTGATGTTGGAATTAAGTTTGTAAGAGCGTAAAGAGAATCGTAGGTTTTTTGCTCAGTTTTTTTTCTTGTTGGAAGGAATCATATTGTTATTATTGTTTATGAAAAGACTGTGTGATAGTCATTAACATTTTAGGATAGAAACTAATAATAATAATAAAGTTGTAAATAATTATTATTCTTGTTAGTACTTTGTTAGGTGATATTTTAGTCTTATTGTTTTTGAATTCGGTGTGAAGTTGTTGTGATCAGTAACATCCAAGGAGAAGAAGACGTTTTTAGTGAACTGGGAAATTATTTGAATTTTTGAAGGCGGGTATATTTACGAAAGAAGAAATTGTATTGAAATCAAAGAAAAGTAATAATGTCCAGTCTGTTAGTTCTTTGAATGAGTTAGATTTGTTATATATTTTCTTGCTGTCTATTTGATATACTTCGTTATTATTCGATCCGGTGCGAAAGTGCGAGATACAAAGGTTTTTATTAGTACTTGATCTACAGGATTATTATTAGTACTATAGAAGCTGCAGATTGTTAATTTAAATGTCATTTTGATGGCACAAGTGGAGACAAGTAAGTTTACTTTATGTCATTTTGAACTGGTTAATATAGCAATATTTCTTGGTAGACATCAATATTGTACTAAGGAAGTGTCGTCGCTTGTTGACCAAACGAAAAAAAAAATACTAGAAGCGGCAGTAGTTCTAGCTCAGTATAATAACTTCCTGGCTGTCATTGTACTTCGATATATTGTTGGTTCTGAAATCCTGGACCTGTCGTCGTCATCGTCGTCCTTTTGTCATCGCGGAAGTCAAATATTTGACGAGTTTACCAAAAGCACATGAAGTTTCAGGAACCATTCATTTTGAGTAGGACTGAGAAGAAGGACTTCTGGAAAGAAGTCTCTTTTTTCAGAGATGACCACGTCAAATAATTTCCTGGTCGCAGTTTTCCTCCGGCTTGTCTTCCCTCTCATCTTGACAGCATGTAAGTTTTGTAAATTTGCTTATGTCCACACTACTGTATACGTATATGTGTCACTTTTTAAGCCGACAACAGCAACAACTGGTGACAAATAGTCACGTTCTTTGGCATTGTGTAATCAAGTATCTTCATAGGGAATAACCGATCAGAATGCATGTAGTTAGTACTGCCTACGTGGATTCTGATTATAAGCCTACCATTATAGAGCTATTACAAATTGGAGGTCATGTAGGATAAAACCACAGCTGTGTTTACATATTCTTATTACCATCATCATCTGTGCAACAAAAGTCTCACCAGAGTCGGTCGGAAGAGTGGAATCTCTGCATTACAGAGGAATTTTTTCACATAACTAAAGCAATCCCATGTTATGCAGGGAAACGGGTAGTAAAGTTGGTAAGTAGCTTTAGCTGTTGTTTTGCTGGATGAAGGAAACGGCTGTATTGGTTATATAGTACATGACGATCTTAGAAAGAAATCAGTTGTTTCCTTGGCAGCATGACAACTTTCGTTTTTCAGTTGTATATAATGCCGGTAATGAAGTTTTCCAGTAATGCAGTGATCAACCACATGGTGATGATCCTGGCAGGCTCTTCATGAGTGGCTTCAGTGTAAGGATAAATACATATGACCAAAAATGTACTTTGACTAATGAAATAGAACGTGAGATAGGACTTGTGAAAGTTGCAGACGAATGTTTTAATTTGAACTGCTGCAGAGCGAAAAAGTATGGAAGATATGATGCGGCATGGATGTAATTTTTTGCGTAATTATTATTATCATCGTGCGAAGGTAATAACGTTGCAGTGTGGAAAGATGATGATGATTCCTGTAATAAAAGTAGCTCCTCATGGCTTGTAATAGAAGCTATATACAATATGTAACCTCTGTATGAGTCTGAGAGCGTGAGAGTAAACAAATCGATGGTGACTGCTCTTTTCCATTATTTTGCAGGCAAAAAGTATGCCGATATTTAGGGATGATACGGGGATAGGAAAGAGAGAGAGAGCTACTAGGCGGAAAAATATTACCGTTATGGCACTCTTATGAAGTGATGACACATTATATAGTGTGCCCTATTAGACTGATATGAGTCATGGGAGAAAGAGAGAAAGAAAGAACACTTCTGTAACCTTTGTCTGTCACGCGAATATGTATTCAGGTAGCCCGGGCGCCTACGCATTTCACGGTGTATACGAAAATCGGGAACCTTTTCCAGCGTATTCCCTTCCATACATATAATATGATCTCCTATCTTTTCTTTTATTACCTCTCTGTCTGCCGAAGATTGGGCCGCCTGCTCAAAATCAGACTAAAACTTTGCAGGGCAGGCAGGGCTGCGTGCATGTTGTTAACCAAATCTAGCTTCATGCAGGACTCAAAATTAAAGCCAGACCTAATAGGAGGAGGAAGGAACGGTGGAGCAAGTTTGGAAGCTGTCGCGGTCATTGCAGAATGAATGTATAGAAAACAATTAAGCTTGCAGAATATATTCATATTTTAATGAATTATTATTATGATTTTTAATACAAAAGAACAAAAGGGAAAGAAAAAAATCTGCAGTAGTAGCTTTGAGACGTTGCAGCTGCCGGACTGACTAGCTGTTAGAAGAGGATGAATTTGCATTAGAGCAGGCGTAATGAAATTAGCTCGCCTTTTCGTAATAGTAGTGTGAAGGTATCTCCGGAAAGGAATATGATGGTATAATATGAGCTTTGACCTGGTTTTTCTTGCTTTTATAACTTTTGATAATACGAACGTGATTGTGATGATGATGGTGGGTGCGTGCCAGAGGAAGAACTCGTGTTACTCTTTGAACAGAGTGTGTAGAAATTATTTTGGTATATGCGGTCCTTCTTGGATGGGGGTTGGACTAGAGATACTAAAATTCCAGATTTTAGGTTCCAAGGATATTCGGGTCAGTAGGGTTGATAAGGATCGGCTAATGCCGGTAAGTGCTCCTCACCAGATGGCTTCCAAGTGAAAGGCTTTCACTCATTGAATTTTCTCTTATACTTTACGGAGTTCCTTTCTGCTAACATAGTCATTTAACACTTGAGTGCGTCGGTAGCCCAATCAATGCTGTATCCGCCTCTTTCATTCTCTCTCTCTCTCTCTGTCCGTTAGTGCAGATACCTTGGAGGAGTAATCATGAAATTAGAGTTACTATTATAACCAGATTTTCGACGCCACAGCGACAGCGGTAATCTGCTCATTGCGCGGAAGGAGGAAAGAAATAAATCGAGCTACTGTATGAAATAAAGATTTTGTCAAGATGGATGACACATTGATAAACTTGTTAATTTGTAGGTGTTATATTCCGCCCGTGTGGCCTGTCCTTCGTGTACCTCCTTTTGATATTGTATCTTCCGTTGGTGCCGGTTCCAACAACACAAAACTTTAAAGGTGAGAAATAGAAGTCATCATTTGATTATGTACTACTGTAGAGCCGATTGAAGTTTGATGAGTCAAGTTGCGGGTTTGTTCGCTTCAGTTGACCTTTACTGTGATGCTATTTACGCGGTTATTACTCACATTAATAAAATAGCAAATGAGCAGCGGCTTGTCGATGTGTCGGCAGCAGCACATGTCTGGCGTAAATATGAGGATGGATACTTAAGTTTAGTGCCTTTGAAATTGAAGCAAATTTTTCTTGGGCACTTTAGGTGGCCACGCTGGACGGTTCTTGAGGATAGCATTGTGTCTGAGTCTTTTGACGGTTACTGCACAATGTATATTTCAGGTTGTATTATTGCTAATGCCTCCTTATGGCAGCTTCTTGACTGATTGTAAGTAATATTTCAGTCCGCTTTATCCCAGGATGGTTGCGGTTTTGCTTTGTTAACCCTCGCTGGTTATGATTATTCTTGCAGGCCAAACTAAAGAAAAGATTTTGCGTCACTTTGGTCTCGTAAAATTGAATGCCCTTGAATGGACAGAGATTGTGCGATGGCTCGGACCAGATGCTGCAGCTTTAATAGGGACAATCGTTTGTTACTTGTCGATCTCGAATTTTTTGTCCTCCGAATCAAATCCCATTGTTACAACTTCATCCTCCGCCTCGTCACCACCGGCCGACGCAAGCTCTTCGGGACCGAATATATGGGATAAAATCTTACACTCAGTTGGAGCTTATATCGCACTTGCATTTCTATGTCTCACATCCTCATTACAACCATCCATACCGAATGCGGTGTACTATCTTGTCTTTCTTGGAGGAGCAACGTGGTGGGCCTTATCAAAGAATATTAGGAACAAAATTTTTGCTAGAATTTTCAGCGCCCTTGCCGTATTTGTAGCCCTTCATGTGATTTGCTTATTCCTGTATCAACTTCAGTGGGCTCAGGAATACATAGATCCTCAGTTGTTGCCAGCAAGGTATGCAGCCTTTGAAACTTTATGATTCTACTAGGTGTATGTACGTATACAAACTGAAGCAGTAATTCTCTCCAGGTCTGCATAGAAAGCTTGATAATTATATGAGATTTCCAGAATGTGAGTTTCTCCTCTTTCAATGCTTTCCAGATTGCTGGGGTTTGTGCAGCTGATATCCACGGACTGCGCTGGGGATCCACGAAATGCAGTATTTAATGCCAATTTAGACTGGGTTTCCTACACCCAGCCATTTGCTCTCCTGTTTCTGTTCCATCTTTTGGTTTACGAAACCAAAACCTTGTTAACGCCTGAGGTAAGACGAAGCAGCGGACTTTAACAAATTACCATTTTTATATTAGGATAAGGTACGTGCTTTCTCCTACGTGTCAGTTACCCTAGTAGTAACAGTGTATTCCTCTGAGTACAATTTAGTATCTGATATGAACAACCTTTAACGTCACTAACTCCATGGAAACAATTATTTCCAAGAAGAAATCTTTGTTGTGTTGGCTGTATTAGTAAGCAGATGATGGGGTATGTTGTGAATTAGTTAATGTGTTAAATAACAAAAAGACCCTGTGTCCCACAAACAGGATGCATGCTGGACTTCCACTTTACCTGTAAAAACGAAAAAGAGCATTACAGGCACAAACAAACACAGCTGACAAACAAAACCTGGCCTGGATGTATCACTGATAGCTGTTTGCATTGCAATATTAGAGGTGTACACTGTGTTCATTATTGACTATGGCAGCGGAAGCCCTCTTTCTGTGTCCTCGTTAGTTTTGCGGAAGGGGCATCAGTTTCCTGGACGCACGAGGAAGACTAATTTGGTTGATGTTCCGGATATTATTATTATGAACCGTCGTATTGAACTCACACACACAAACATAGTCACACATCATGCATACTACTTAATTATAACGTCAGTTGGGGCGAGATAGTATTTTTTATGGTTGGTCTATAAGAGACAAAGTTCTAATTGTATTTTATGGAAATAGGATAAATACAGCATAATAGAGAGAGGATCAACTCAATTGGGTAGAAATCAACCTGGGATGAGAAATGAGTCGCGGAATGCGCGGCTGGTCCGACGTCAGACTGTGCGTTGGCATGGAAAATCATCCCGGAGAGTAATTTTCATTTTCACCTTTCACCGTCGTCAGCATTATTAGATTTTGCATATTACTCAATATAATCGAAGCTGTTCGTACCGCTGTAGTATCAGTTTCAAAAAAAATATTAATGTGCAGCACTATTGATGTTGTTGTAAATTTCACGGAAAGCTCTCCACAAAATATGTTGCCGCTAGCATTATCGCCGCCTTTCGCGGAGCTCATCCTGCTATTACTGTGCACCCCTCTTCGTGTCGCTAGTTTCAAATTTTTTCACAAGTCGATTTCATTGTGTTTTTAAAAAGGCTGCTGTCTTCTTCAGTAGCCGGTCGTGACGCAAGCATAAACGTGCACATGCCGTGAGTTTTGTTCCGTCTTCTTGAGCGAATTTCGGTCATTGAGCCCATCCCTCAGAAGATTCTGCTACGTCTGCCAAATCGATTCCATCTGACCTTTATTTCGGCGTGTACCAGCTTTCAGTCTTTCCCCTGTTCTTTTATGGTTTGTTTCATTACTTTACCTCAAAGGAGGAAAGTGATAGGCTGATTTTCAACTTGCAGACATGGGCATATTGACCTACTGAATATGTGGGTCCCACAGGTGGGCTTTTCGGCACTCTTAGCTTTTTATTATTTTATAGGGTGGATTTTTGCATGAAAGCAACTACGGCTACTACTATAAGGAGGTGAAAACTCCTTTCATCAAATTACGAACTGCAGTAAGGGGGAAAGCTGCAAATCTGGAAAAACGAAATTAAGTTCTTAGGGCCATTCATAATTTGCTACCGTGTATCCATAGATCTAGTTATTATGTGGATAGGTTAGAATCGATGTTTTTTTCGTTTTAGCTTTTGCATGATATAAGAATTCAATGTTGAACACTGTTTTCACTGATAGGTTCCGAGGCGCTTTTTCCCTGTACGTGGGGGAAAGTCCATTTTAAGGACTCGCAGGCGGCACTCTGTAGACAGTGAGACGACGCCAGTAATACTTTATTTTGCCATTTATTTTCATTGTTATGCGTCGCAAGCAAGCTTTTCAAAATTTCAGTGGGAAAAAATGTTACCTTGTGGGGAATTGTTTGCTTTGGATTCGCTCCCAGAATGTTATCAGTTGTATATTACGAAAACATTTAAACGAACGTGGATGAATAGCATCCTATCATTTAGTCATTTTTAGGCAATGAATTGATCCATGGACTATCAACGGGTTGCAAGGGACCAGAACTACATTTAGTAATTTGCTGATCGTAGATGTGTTGTGTTATGCGTTGAAAATTTTCGGTCATGCCATGTTTCTTAATGCCTTTGATGTTGTTTACGTGATCTGCTACACAGTTGTTGTGTCTGTGCTTGCAGAGTAGTAGTGTTGCATTGTTTTATGTGTATCGCATGCATTGCTAGTTATGCGATGTGTCTGCTGTTATCAGTCTGGTTGTCGTAAAGCATGATAGAATGTACGTGTTTACGTGTGGCTTTGAAGCCTTTACACGAAAGTGTATGAAAAATACCCGGCGCCTCTGAGCACACGGCAGGCACAGTCTTGCCGGTGTGATATGCGCCGTCATTATTGCCTTTACTAAATGACTACCTACTACTTTTGCAGTTGATGACCTTTGCCCCGCCCAGAAGTCGATACAATTCAACAGGAAGAAGTTTTTCAGGAGAGGGAGGAACTGGGACTCAGGTTTCATCGTTCGATAATGCGTTAGTGCCTAGTCGGGGTCACTCGATAACTTCTAGAGACTCTTGTGGACCTCCTGTGTCCGTTCCACAGTCACCGAGTATGCGAATTTTGTCATTAGAAAGAGTTAATTTGAAAAAATAATAATATTAACAGCTTTGTTTTGGATTTTACAGTGGAAGTTCATGAATTATATGATTACGAGGGATACGCCCTCCTGTTAGCAGGCCTTAGTAGTCTCTTTGATATATTTGCCAAGTCATCCTATGTAGCAACTAATATTATAATGATGGTAAGTGTTTTTACTAAAATTCACTGGTTCATTGAAGGGCAGTTGTTGGTGTTGACACTGTCTAATGTATTTTGGTTTTTGTAATTGTATGTGCTCTTCTTGGGTTTCACCTTTAGGCTTGGAGTATCACTTACCATAGCTGGCTGACTTTTGTACTTTTACTGTGGGCCTGTATATTATGGATGTTTCCAAATCAGAGAAAAGCCATGTTGGTCTCCTCTCCAGGACTTGTTATATATGCCGAATTGCTTTTATTGGCGCAGTATATCTACAGTCTAAACCTTACTGATGAGGAACTTCCCACTGAGATTAATGGTCTAGATTTGACGGAGATTGGCTTGCAAAAGAAACCTCAGTCTGCTTGTGTCGACATACTTGTCAAGGTAATCTTGCATTTTTGTTACCTGGAAGGATATTCAGTAACAAAAAAACTTGGCGAATTTGTAACGGCTGCATGAGTACTGAAACGAACTATTAACGAGACTCTCGTAATAACATATGACATTGTATTCCCACCGCATTCAGAGCCTGTATACGATGATGTTCTGGATAACTCTGCGGCAGTTTGTTGTGGAACGAAAAGAAAGGGAAACGAGTGTTGAGGACGCAGCACAGGAATCATTCCGAATAATTACTGTGAGCACCACAACAAGTGGCGATGGTGCCGTGTCAGGTAACCTGATTTCATGAAGTAAAATTACTATGACATTACATACTTATGGTTGGAAATAAACATGCTTGCGGTGGCCTTAGAAGTCCGGCATAGTAATGACGAGAGTGCGACAAGACCAGGAATGTTTGTCAAGATTGGAAACTTTGTGAAGGAGATTATGACGAAGTTCTGGATATGGGTTGTGGCCATTATGCTCTTCGTCATCGGATTAGGGGGCGATAAAGTTGTCCTCTATCGGATTGTCTACATGGCGCTGTTCTTAATTTTTGTGCTTACGTTTCAGGTAACGGTCCTTCACGAATTGCGTACCTATGTAATTAATTACTAAATTCAGTCCAGTCTATTATTTGATTTTGCAGTTATCATACAGTGCATGGAGGAAAATGATGTATGGATTCTGGCTGACAGTAATCTTATACTCCATGCTTATTCTCGTGCTTATCTACACTTACCAGTTCAAAAACATTCCGGCCTATCTGACAAACTACACAGGGATTCCGGAGCAGTTGTATGTTGACTATGATATTAATAATGTACTCATTCCCCGAAGGAATTTCAAAATGCAATGATACTCACAGACAAAAGGATATCGGATTGGAATCTTACGACACTGGTTCCCTGTTTGTGAGATTGCTCACACCGACGTTCTTTGTAATTATAACGGTCGTCCAACTACACTACTTTCACAAAGACTTTCTGAAGTTGTCGGAGATGTCACGCAGGTAGATAATCTCAGTGCCTTGTAAATAACAAATAATGCTCGTAATTGTGGAGAAAAGCAGCTATTTACTTTTTCAGGAATGAACGGCGGCGCGAAATAAGTCCCACTGTTTCTACTGAGGAGGAACCCCAGTCCCTTATAGATGATTTCACCCTAAAGAACTTAATAAAGAATATCAACTACTACGGCACACTATTAGTTGCTAAAGTTACATACATATATTTGATTGCCTCCGAAATCGGATGGAGATTCCTGGAAATTCATATCATGAAGATAGTTCTATTCTCTTCTGTGATGCTAGTCGTAAATGATGTAAGTTGGACCTTTTCTGAGTCGACAGTTTGCACAGATCTCTACCTTGTTTCCGTGACAATGTCTTAACATTACTGGAACATGTATTTTCAGAAATGTGCTCTACACTTTGCTTTGTTCCTTGGAACCATTGTGGCTGTTGTTCTCAAGTCAACACCACAAAGACTTGTGGTTCATATGTGTTCAATTTTTATATCCTCCTTGCTGTTAACGAAGATGATTTACCAAATTGATTATATTAGCCATGATTATTGGCAATCAAATTGTACGCTCAATGGTGAAAATATACCAAGAAACGATGCTGAGTGGCTGGGGCTATACAAAATCGATCCTTCTCATCGTGGAAGAACAAGCCTGCCTGACTTGTTGAAAGGATATATTGGTAGTTGTTTGAGATTACTATTTTGAAATGATCAATCAGATTTCCATATACGTGTGTTTATGTGTTTCTAGGGATGATTCTGGTATTGACAATTCAGGCTGTGATTCAAATCAGGCAGCGGTATCAGCGCTACATGTCAAGGTCAACTGAACCCGTTTTGGGCATTTTGTTCTACGATATTCAGCGCTCGGATGCAGATAAGGGTTTACTCCCGTGCTTGAAATTTTTACTGAACTATGGCTTCTACAAGTTTGGCGTTGAAGTGAGAATCGAATCCCATCCAGTGTTATAATTATAGTATAGCATACGCCATATTTACTCAGTGAATTTGAAATACTGGTCCGAATAATTTGTTATCTGTAGGTGACTTTAATTACAATGGTTGCGGTGATTGGAACACGTTTGGACCTCTTTTCCGTCCTGTATTCATTCTGGCTGGTTCCTATGTTTTTCTCAAAAAGACAGAGGCTAACCAAAATGTGGGTGCCTTTCATCATGTTCATTGCCATTCTTCTACCAATTCAGTATCTATCTTGCGTTGGTTTTCCGCCGTTCCTATGTTGGGGTAAGCTTTTAATATGAAACGAAAGCTACACATATTTTGGCATGGTGCTGATTTATTATGGTTACAGAGTACCCTTGGATTCAGTGGAATGAGCAGCTGAAGACATGGCTCTTCTTACCTGATATTAAGAACCCACCATTGACTACTAGACTAATTCGTAAGAGCATAGACAAGTTTTTCTTAAATGCGCAGAGGGACTGATGTTTTAATCAATCTACCTAAACCCTACAGCCGACTTCTTCCTCCTGCTGTTTGCTTGCCAGCAGCAAATAGTTTTCCGCGTTGAGAAGAGCACGCAGACAGAAGAGTTTGGGGGTGGAAGTAACCGAGAAATAATTGAATTGAATGTGCCACCATTTATGAATCCTACCCCGGATTTCTTGACATATACCAAGTAATTTGTAGGAGCTTAATTCTGCAAGGCTTGCAACAAGTGAAAGTTGCTTATGTTGTCATTATTTTAGGTCGTGGCTCGATATCCTCAAGAAATGTATACTGCTGTCATTTTTTTGGATAACACTGGCTATTATATTTTTGACGGGAACCAACCGTGTGAACTTGTTTGCTCTGGGGTACTTGGTCGGTTCGTTCACGTTTTTGTGGGAAGGAAATGAATTCTACTTGAGGTCGCGGAAATCAATCATCAAAAGGTATTGAAAATTATTTGAAGCAATGATTTTTAAGAAATGCACGAATAATAATATTCTGAATTGTTTACAGATGGAATTATTTATTAGCATATAACGTATTCGTTATCTTTGCCAAGTCGTTGCTTCAGCTTATAGGATGTGTGTTCCTATCGTCTTTACAGCAGAACGTGTGTTGGTTCGTTCAGCTTTTCGGAATCGCCTGTCTGAATAAGTTTGGATCTCAAGGCAATGGAGATCATAATGGAGGTAAAGATGAAGCAGATTACTTTCGTTGAAATGAGTTTGAGTATTTAGAATTGAGCGGAATAACTCATTTCCTTTGTGTTTCAGAGTGTAGCGTGCCCACAGACGAGGCTGGTCTGATGTGGGATGGAATCACCTTTGCCTTTTTAATGTTCCAGCGACGGATATTTAATAGCTACTACTTTTTCCACATTCGTGCCGAAACTGAAGCACAAGCCAAATTAGCATCGCGGTTAGCATCCAGTGATTTTTCCAGTTGGTTCCTGTATTTAAATCTATGCTTCATTCGACATGTTTCTTTGGTAATTCTTGCAGCGGTGCTGAGCTAATTGAGGAGCTCATGCAGCGTCAGATACGGCAGCAGGAAGAACAAGAAAAGGAAGTTCTGGAGAAGATTAAGATGAAGATGGACAGAATCAAAGCTACTCACCAGGGACGACCAAGGGAACACCAAGATCACTTTGACGGTAATAAGGGAAATCTCTTTATGTTGCCATAGTTCTTTCAGGTTTTCTACGGACGTGCCAGAGCGCCTACAGATAAACTGTTGCCCCGATATTATGGATAATTTATTGTTACTTGTGGATTTTGCGTGAGTTAACTGCATGGTACAAGGTGTTGCATATTTTATCATTTTAACTTGGAGTTTATATTAACCGGAAATCTACAGTTTCATGATAGCAGTAGATGCAGCTACAGAGTTGCACGAAATGCATGCTTTAACCTGCTAAAATTTTTAGTGGAAATGTGGATGGAAGAAGCTGATCGGCGCCTTGAGGATGAAGAGAACGAAAAAGTTGCACAGGCAGAACAGAGAGTTGCATTCAGGCAAGAAAGAAGGGAAGTCGCACGAAATAAAACAGGTGAAAATAGTCACGATAAAAGTCGCTAGCAGACAGCAGTAGGAACTGTGACTAACAGCTGTGGAAGCGGAAACCTTCATACTAAACGCTTAGTACATCAGACTTATGGCCTTAGAAATCTAGTTTTTAACCGTTCATCTTGCACGAAGCAGGATAATGTAAATCTTGAAGGGTTATGAAACAGCTTGGAGGTGAGTAACTCCGATGTAGATTCGTGCAAGATGTCCCCCTTTCTAGTTTCGTGTTACGAAGTGACGGTGGTGGTTTGAGTAAGAAATAGCCGCCTGTGGTTTAGCTGTAGTTTTATGGTGACAGGTAGTGTTAATTTTTGGAATGATGCATTATGATACACAGCTATATGCTGTGGGATGAAAGTTCTGTAGAAGACTGAATATTTCAAGCTTTGGTTTGATCGGAAATTCATTTGGACTGACATGACTTTTTGAACTGATGATAACTTGCGCATGGGAAAATATGAAATGGACGTATTCTGTGGGTACGGATTACGGATTATGATTTATTTGTGGTGATGAAGGAAGTCGCATGGATCCCGCGTCGTCCATTGTTTCATCCCCGATATCACTGGATGATACTCCGGTGATGGAACCTGATCCTAAAGCTTCTCCCCTTGCCCCTCTTGCTGTCCAAGTCTCTTCGGCAATAACTTCTGGAAGTGGTCCCACGCCGACCCCATCCTCAGCTGCCATGACAATTTCTGTTGATGGATTTTTTGACCCTCCGTACGGACGCAATCCGTGTGACACGCTTCATCCTCCTCATCTTCCTTTGTCTCCCTCTGACGAGTCTTTCCCCGTTTTTTCTCCGCCGCCATATGACCAAGACCATCGACTGCATGGCGGAGGACGACATAGTATGGGTGTCGGAGTGCAGACATCTCCACCCCAACGTTGCTACCCTCCCCTACATTCGCCGGCACTCTCTCACCATACATGTATAAATGAAATTCTAACATCTAAAAGACTTGTCTCTATGTGCTTTTGACGTTTTTCTTACTTTGATATACAAAATTCATTGCATCAAAATCTTGTAGCTGTTTGACTTGAACATCAAAACTGCCTGACGTGAAGCTTTGCTATGACTGATGATTGGATTTTTAGTGATTGGCTGTCATGATAGCTTTGCATGTTTCTCCATGCCCGTTTGGGGACTGCATAAATAAAAATACATGCTTCATTTTAGATTTCCATTCGCTGTACTAATACAGGTACTCAGTAATGAGGTATAACTTAGCCACATTTTCCTCTCTATTAATCGCTTGTCAGTTGATGTTATATTCTAACATACACCCGTTACTCTTACGTATAGTCCATCATGGACACTACAGTTCCTACCCACTACTCTCACAGCTCTGGCTGAATTCAAGAAGTGCACTTGATGTTAAATGGGATATTTCTTGTTGGTACAACTTCTTAACATATCTCTTCGTCGTTTTCAGCTATACGTTCAGGAGACTACTACATGTTTGATGAGAATGAGGATGAAGAATTGGAAATGATAGACAGTATTACTGAAGAAGAAGATGATGAGGAGGAAGAGAGACCTGCAGGGGTTACGCTTAGCGAGGTATGCATTTTGGCTGAAGCCATACTGGAACGTTGTACAGTTCCTAAAATTATGCACTTTGAATTTTCATCATATTTCTTTTTATGTAAAATGATTACAGCTTATGAGCTCTGCTCTAAAGACCGACGTGGAATCAGCCACTGAGATGGCTAGACTAGCCCGTCGGTCCAGTGAGGCAAGGGATCGGGATGTTGGAAGCCTCACCGATAGTACAACTGGACCTATATCTGGTCCGAGTCGAAGACGCAGTAAGAAGAGGCTATCGAAGCGAAGTGCCCTGTCATTCAGAAGTGATCGACGAGTAAGTTCCATGAAAGTAGTGAATTGTATTTTTCGGTGTAGCCAATGGTAAATGTAATATTTCTGCCTCAATGTAGCGTTCTACTAGACGAGAGTACGGTGATTTGATATCTGCTCCGTTAGCTACTAGTGATGGGGAAGGGGGTAGCAGCGCTGCTGATGCAGGTGGAGGTGGTGATCGCGAGCAACCATCAACTTCTTCTCAGGCTGCTGCAGGGGTAGTAGAGGAAACCCAGGAGCCTCGGCCCCCACCTAGATCAACTTTCATGAGAAGGCTACTAAATTACTTACGATTTACATGGGCGTTCCTTGAGAGTGTCATGATCAGCGCGACGAACTATCTCAATAAGTTTTCCAGAGATTACAGACATGTTTCCAAATGTCTTGCCGAAGAGAAGCTCCGATTAAAAGTAATACTGAGTTGACTTTTAGTATGTATTGAACTGGTGCGAGTGTCAGCTTTATACATATGTGGATCTGTTTTTAATAATAGAGTTGTTTACAGGAAAAAGAACTTAACCAAAGCGGGTCGTCTGGAATAAGAGTTGGGATGTCAACAGACAAGATCGACTTCCGATCTCAACCTCCCCCTTCAAAGCGATTTCCTGAGGTGGAACAGAAGGGGGATAAGGGCGACGAGGAGGAGCAAGTTGAGAGTGGTGATTTGCCGAAACAAATGAGCACTGAGGAATCAGACTTAGGTGGCTCGGGTGATGCTGGGAGCAAGGATGATTTACAGACAGTGGTAGAGAAACCATCACCTCAGAAGGAAAAAGAGAGTGATTTTGAGAGGTGAGGATACTGGAACTCGTATTGACTTAATTTCTGTCATAGGTTTAGTTTATAATGAAGTTTCTTTTGTTTTAGTCTTGATAAAATCAGCGTGAGTGAATCCGAGGAAAGAGACAGCAGCTACCCTATCGTATTGCTAGTGACCGCACTATGGTATGTCATAATCTCCCATTCAGACGTCGTCTGCTACTTCGTAGTTTTTCTGAACCAAATCAAGTCAGCCAGTGTTCTTTCATTACCATTGCCATTGATGGTACTCTTCTGGGGATCGCTTTCTGTTCCCCGTCCTACCAAAACATTTTGGGTTACAATTATAGCTTACACAGAGGTGAGCATGAACTAAATTTACAAATTCCCGTAATATATTCTATCGGGAATATATTATGTCATGATAAACGAACGTATTCAATCCTGTGATGCTTATATTTTCAGGCTTTGGTAGTCATCAAGTATTTATTCCAATTTAATTTTTTCCCGTGGAATGAGACAAAAGAGAGCCAGGTTAAAAGCAGCCCGTTCTGGCCGCCAAGAATTATGGGTGTTGAACAACAGGAAAAATATGCCGTTTACGATGTTACTCTTTTGATGGTCGTATTTTTTCACCGGTACGCGATCTCGATTTATTCCGTACTAGGTCACACTGTGGACGATATTTTCATGTTAAAATCTCTTGTAGGTTCATGCTGAAGTCCCTCGGGCTGTGGAAGAATAAAAGCTCATCAGAAGATGGCAACATATTTTACAGTGAAGAAAATCCTTTGAATAGAGAGGAAGAAAAACGTATGAGCCTGGTGGACTCCATGATGGGGGACAATCATGACGGCTCTGATGTTACCGGCACAGGAGACGGAGTCACCGGTTGTGCACGAGTTTGGGAGCAGTGGGAACTGCAGGATAGTCTGGCTTACGGTCCTCAAGTATTCCGCTTATGGTACACCACTCCTAGAGAATTGAATAAAAATGTCTGCTTGTACAAAAACTAATTCCTGCTTTTCCATTTCAGTGTGAAGAAGTATTTGTCGTCGATCCGACTGTTTTTTAATCAGATTCTAAACTTGGAGTACAAAGTAAAAGTAGATGTTTACTCTTACATGTTCATGTGCGACTTCTTCAACTTCCTTGTCGTCATTTTTGGTTTTGCCTCTTTCGGGGTAACTTCTAATTTATTAAGCTACTTTTAAGAAGCATGATAAAAGTTTTAAGTAGCAAAATGCAGTTTATTGACGGTGTGTTTTTTTAATGTTTCAGTCTCAGCAAGGAGATGTGTCGTCGTATCTGGAAGAAAATAAAGTGCCAATACCATTTTTGGTCATGGTTATTCTCCAGTTTGCTCTTATAGTAATAGATCGAGCGCTATACTTGCGCAAATATATCTTCGGAAAATTTGTCTTTCAGATCATACTAGTTGCCTTCGTACATATCGCGATGTTCTTTGTTCTTCCGGGTGTTACTGAAAGGTGAGTGCATGTTGGATTTAATATCTTAGACAGTGTTAGCCTTCTAATTAAAAAATGTTGATGTTTCAGACCTTTTAATGCTGCTTTGCCACCGCAAATGTGGTACATGGTGAAGTGCATTTACTTGCTGTTTTCGGCGTACCAGATTAGGTCAGGCTATCCCACGAGGATTTTAGGCAATTTCTTGTGCAAAAAGTACAACTATGTTAATATGTTCCTATTCAAAGGGTAAGCCTAGACAGTAAATGCAGCCGCTAATGGAGAATGAAACAGGTTTATTGAATCTTTTGTTTACTGTTACAGATTTATGGCAGTTCCATTTTTATTTGAGCTGCGGGCTCTAATGGATTGGATCTGGACGGACACGAGCATGACTCTATCTGACTGGCTTAAACTGGAAGACATTTTTGCTCATATCTTCCAACTGAAGGTCAGGGGATGTTGTAAATATTTGTTTGTTTTGTTGTCATAGTCTAAAATTTATTTTCTGTGGCTCGTATACAGTGTCAGCGAAGGGTTGAGAAAGAGTATCCTCAAGGGCGTGGAATGCCAAAAGCCAGATGGACGAAATATGCCATCGGCGGAAGTTCACTGTTTTTCATTATCGCTATCATTTGGTTCCCCCTGGTGTTGTTTGCTCTTGGGAATACTGTCGGCCTGCCAGTTCCACCACGAGACGTGTCTGTTCAGCTCACTATTGGTAGCTACCAGCCCATATATACAATGTCTGCTCAGAATACATCATTGAAACCGTAAGCTTCAGAAGATAGCTATAACTCTTTAGGTGCTAAAAGGTTTGGTTCATGGATAGTATTGTTTTCATTCAGGTTTACTAATCGTGACTGGGAGAAAATGAATAGCATATTTAAGGACAAAGAAGGTATTAATTTCCTCAACAATTATGAGGCTGAGGATGCATGGATGGCCCAGCTGAGCGGAAATTCTACATCTGTGTGGGGCATTTCACCTCCCGCAAAGCAGAAACTGATTGAGGAGTTACAGTCAGGTAGGTTTCTAGTTTTCCTCTGTAGATTTTTTTGAAAGTTTTGAAGGAATACTAATGAGAACCTTATGGCAGATATTCCGGTTACGGTCGTTATATCATGGACTGTGTCAAGGGAAACCGACAATCCAACAGCTTTAGCCATTGCAACCGGCAAATTTTCGGGAGAGATTCCACCGAATGACATAAATAGATCTAAGTTAGTGGCCATGATCAATGGAAGTGCGGAGGCGAACGAAACAACGGCTAAAATTACTGGAATCTTCCCGAAGTTCATTCGCGTGGCGAATACCGGCAAAGCCACTATAGTGAAGCAGCTTAGTAGAGGTAAGTACAAGCCCGGTTCCATCAAAGATTGTACTGAAACACTTGAAAACTTACGTATCTCTGCAGGTTTACAAGAGGTCCTAAAATGGCCATGTAGCAACAGATCATCGAACTGCAATTATGTGATGAGAAACCTGACATTGAGACTTCAGCGTAGTTCTGAAGGAGGAATGAACGGAGGGATGTTAGAATGGTGGGAGCTGATGGAAGAGTGCAGTTTTGACAAACGTTCTAATGATCTACCGTTGGGAGATCAGTGCCAGCATCTGAACATGTATACATTTAATGAGAAAGCCTTCCCTCCAACCCTGAGTTTCATATCTGGATCCGGGTATGATCATGATTTCAAATCCTTCAGTTTCCACCAACCCTTATTTGAGAGTAAAGGCTAATGAATTGATCATTTCTATTTTTAGTATTATTGGTCTGTATGCTTCCCTTGTCCTCGTGGCGAGCAAATTTGTGCGCAGTTTCTTCGCTGGCATTTCCTTCCTAATTATGTTCGATGACATGCCCAATGTTGACCGGATATTCCAGGTAGGTTTGAGTGACTAAGCCGAATTCATTCTATACCTAGAAGGCAAAGTTTTCATCCGTTTCTATGGTATGCACACTAACAATATAACTTTCCGCAGCTCTGTTTGGACATTTATCTGGTGCGAGAGAGTGGAGAGCTGGCACTGGAAGAAGATCTGTTCGCAAAATTAATATTCCTCTACCGCTCACCGGAAACTTTGATAAAGTGGACACGACTGAAGCGTGTTCGGGAGCCTCCAGAAGCACAAGAAGGTCAACGGGAAGGGCAGCAAGGTGGAGTCCGTGCTATTCAGCAGTAAACTTCATATTAATAATTGTGAAGCCCTGGGCTTGTATTGCATATGATATGCGAATCCTGCCACATGGTTCATGTGCTAGTCTCACACATTTTCATTCAAGTGCCTATTATCAGGCATTGCCAAAATATGCCATGAAATTTTCCGGTAATTTCCAGGTTCTAGAGCGTGTATTTGTAATATGTTCAATGTGAATTTAGTGTAAGGGATGTACGGCTTCGTAGAAGCCTACAAGAGCTGCTACAAGGTCTTAGTGTATTATTTATACGTATTTCAGTATAACCGTATATAGTGCTTGTGCCGAGCTTGAATAGCGCTCACTTCTAAGAAATATTGTCATGAGGTGGTTGAGTTCTTATTACGCTTTTATAGACAAACATAAACATCTTGTTGGATGCCGTCAGTCAGTGTTGCCGTTGCCAGTGTGTGTGCTATTTTGCGTACGAGGGATTTTATGTACGTCTTTCTTAATGATGATTGCAGTGAGTTCCGAATACTTTTAGTGCTATCAAAAATAATTTTATTCTATCTGCAGTATACTTTAGCCGTACTCAATATTACTTTATATTGAATCAATTGGGTACGTGTTTGTGGCTGTAATTTGCATGTTGGTGTCTGTATGTGGATGGGTGCTGTGCGAAACCTGACTGGGTTTTCAGAAATAAACAACCATGATCGTTATAAATTCTCTTTCATGCATAAAAAATTGTCTCCACATTAGAAATACAATGGTCATCAGTCATCATTATAGGAATCACATCAGTCGATGCCGTGCAGGTGCACATTCCTGTTATTTGAAAAACAGTTACCGATGTCCCAGCCTCACATGTACTGTGGAGTGTCACCATTCGCGACGAGAAGCTCAAATTACCCTGTAGCTAGTGACTAGTCATAGGCTCACGTGCTAATCAATCGAACTAGAGGTATCCTTTCCGGAAACTGAATGGTGTGATGTTGTTTTATGCTGCAGTGTAATCATCATCTAACCGCAGTGGAAAATAATGATAGAGTAATACAGTTAGTCACAGTCTCGTTCACTCACTGGTAGTACGTGTACGTCAATTAGAATGCATATCTCCCACCACCCAAAAATTCGAAACTATAGCCATTTTCGCATACGGAAATGGGCACCACGTCATTTCGAACCTTTCGTGACATTTACCATTCACAATTTCCTTTTCTTCTTCCATAGCCCGCGAAAGACATAATGAAAGAAAGGTCAGCGTACTAAAAGCGAATCTATAAGAAAATCATGGCTCATTAACTCGAGATAATTCCCACTGCCATTTTTCTCTCGCTGTACCATCATTATTGCAAAATCTCTGCTGAGTAACAATTGATTGCGGCTATGTTTCGTTTTTCATCATGGGCTGTTGATCGATTACAGGAACATAATAAAACTTGGCGGAGTTAACATTTGGCTCCTTTTGTCCACCTACTCATCACAACTATCCGTTCCCTTTATCCTCAGCGACACCATACCTGCTCATGCATAATCATCCAAGCTGTTAAAATTTATCTTGCTCATGTGAGGAACTTCATTTTATTTTATATCAGCGGAACTTACATGACTGCTCAATATATTTATAGTACATTGAGTATTGAGGCTAACGAAATGATCTGTAACGTCTGGAAACAACACATGTCCCATACTTTGTCGTCAAGGAGAAAGTACCAAGAAGTCCGCCTGATGTCACGATAAATTACCTGCCTACACAATATGAAAATTTTTGATCACATCATATACGACCCTGTGCAGTTATATAGTGAGAAATAAATGCGAAGAGCCCTTCACACTTCACAGAATAAATTGACAGCCAACATTACGTGTTCCTCACATAAACGTGTAAAGCTCACGTGTATGCATTTATCGAAGTAATGTGAAGTTGACTGCGGCGTATGGCAAACATGACATAATTATGCAGACATCCGTTCAATGTGAAGTTCA
>JAQFYD010000127.1:0-28266 GCA_034694225.1 Bourletiella hortensis | reverse complement strand
AGCATTTGGAAGCCCAGGCTTTAGTTTATCCGACGATCTTACCATGGTAGAGAAAGCAAGGGCGTACAGAGGTTTAAGTTCCACGTGGGAGTGAAACAGCTCAAATGGTCAGGCTGTCATCTCACCCTAGTCTAACGTAATAGGAAATTTTTACATAAGAAAATGTAAAATCCTTATAAATGCAGCTCCTTGTCCAGATTCCGCTTGAACAAGTAAGTCAGAACGGGAACTGCTTGAAAATATTCGGGACATTCCCACCAGGATTTGTTACTGAATCCATGCTTGAACCAACGTCATATTGGAAGAAATCACTCATGCTAAAACTTTGTAGTATCCTCTAATCCGAGATGAGTCTCCGTGGAATGGAAACTCGGTAGCTCACCCATGGGTTCCTGTTATGTGATGACAGGTTTGTTCTCTCTGCATGTGCTCCTTAAAAATCAAATTATTATTGCTGTGTATACATGGATTTTCCGAGTCGGAATGAATCCCTCAAACAGACGTTTATTACAAGGGATAAAATCTTGCATGAAAAATATTTATTTGAGTTCAAAGGAGTCGTACATAACGGATTATTGAAATTCTACTAAAACGTTGTAGACCCAGGCATGAATTGGTTGTAGATTTTTTAAGATTTTTTTGATGACATGGGGAGCGATGATTATGTTGAATGCTGTGTGCATTTCGGCAGAGCACAATCCTGCGTGGCAACTTATACTATAATAATAAGAATAACGATATCATGTTATACTGTGACTTTTTCTTTTACATCTTAAAGGGATGAGACGGGACATTAAGTGGAAAATATGGGGCATAAAATCCCCGTCAACAGCTATTAGGATAAACAAATGCAATTATAGAAACCCGGGTCCTACACAGATTCACTTGCTCTCAAACACACACTGAAGTACATCGTGGTGCATCCATGAAGATGTGAATCTAATTTTGCATATCATGAAGGGAGTAAAAGCCACTATGTGTGTGAAGCATCTTGTGCACAGATAAAGGCTAATGCGCTCTTCACGCCCGAAATCATGTCACTGAAATACGAGTGCATGGAGCTGCCTCTTCGTCTTCTTTTTATTCTCTTCTTGTTTGGTGAATGTCTTGAGGAAATTTCATCATCATCCAAGCTATCATCATCTCTAACGTTCTCTGAAAGATTACCATACATCCCATTTTACATTATTAGCATTTAAATTTGGAAAATGTAAAAAGCTTGAAATAGACCTCTCATCCTAGCTGTCATATTATAATTAATAAGAGTTGGCATTAATGCAGAGCAGGGCATAATAATATAATTAATCCTCCAAGAATATCCTCTCTGACTAGCATCTTAAACTTGAAATTGTTATAGCAGTATTGACCTGGAATTTGCGAATGATATGGACTTTTGGCCTGAGGGAGGTCATGGGAACTTTTAGTAATAATTTACATACATATTTTTCTCTCTCCTTTACAGTTTTCATTTTGTGTTCAAGTCCCTACTTTGTATTCTCCCTGCTGCAAGTATATGACTGCATTCAAGAAACTCAGACGACGACAGCGTTGAGTACATTCTTTGCGAGCTTATCACCCCTGAATTCCGCTGCAAATCCTATTATCTACTGTCTCTTCTCAACTAATATTTGCCGAAATCTGCGGTAAGTCTATAGAATTAGTTCATCTTTCTTTCTTTCTTTCTTTCATTTTGTCTCTCTCTCTGGCTCTGACTCTATCCATGTGGTGGGGAGAGTATTTGTTATACAGGAGAGACTGCTGGATGGTATGTGTGTAGCTTTAGAAGCAGTCCTAGGAAACATCTTGCTCAATGTGAAAAGGCTAATGTAGAAATCTATCTTTCTTCTGGTTCTTCGTCTTATTCCTGTTCTTTGGGAAGCTAAGCAGACTTTTGCCTGAGTAAGCACTAGTTCATCTCTTGTAGTATATGACGCTGTTCCAAAGTAGCAGCTGGTCAAAAGAAGGAAGAAAAGGCGGAGGCGGAGCAGCCCTCTTCCAAATGAACATGAAGTGCTTGCTCCCTTTAACCAGGACCCTATGGATGCCACCTCCGTTTTCCTCTTTCTTATATAGTGCTTTCCTATCTGACCAGCCTCATTCTCACGCGCCAATGGAACTATTTGCGGAGACCCTTAGGACATAAATCTTGGCAAATCCATCCTTCCTTGTGTAATGGCCTAGGACTATTTATTCGCGATTGTTCTCCAGTCAAATGCCATTTCCTTCTCACAATTACTTTGAGTTGTCCAGTTCCTTTTTCTCACAAGCCTGTAATCCTAGGAGGAATTAAGTTCCGTAGTGTCTATACACTCAGAGCATAGGGGTGCAAGTGAAGAAAATAATGATGGTGATATGGCTGGCCGGAAGGCAGGAAGGGAAAATAATAGTAGGCTTGACTTAGGATAGAGGAAAGAAGATATGATGAAAGGACATGGAATGGACTTTGGGCATATTTTGTTGTGACTCTAATGTAACTTCTGTTTTGGTTTTTTTCTGTACATTTGCAGCAAGTTGAAATTCATGAACTGGTTCTTATCTCGGGTCTGCCCTCGTTGGAGTACGCCGAGTCCGATCAGTCGTCACAAATTTGGACAAAAGCACCATCAGGATGTCTCTCAGAAGACGCGGACGGAATGCACATCCCTGTCGGATACGTTTACACGGTCTGCCAACTCGATACAGTCAGCTCGCAATTCCTCCTCTCATCTCCATCATCATTCTCATCATATTCATCATCATCATAACAACAGCATTCCCAAGAGGCACATCGATGCCGTTCATGCGGTTAGCAAAGGTACCATTTTAATTTCTCTACACAAAATTTACATATGCATTCCTTATCCATAAGTGTATAAGGCTCTTGGTTCTGGGAGAGGGAGAAGAAGTGGAGGGATAAGTGAGGACACCCTAAAGTTATATAAGACATTAGAACTCTTATTAAGCATAATCAAATTACTTTCTTCTAACTGCATTACGAGCTTTGATGCTTGTTTGGGTTACGCACAGGAGGAGTTTCTAATTAATTTAAGTGGGGGCAATTAGGGGATCCGAATTATCATTAGGTGAATTAATCTGAGAGACGCTGTGAGGACTTTCACTTCTTCTAAGACTTTTCCTACCTTTCTTTGCATGTCCGTCCAGTTTCTTGCTTATTATGGAGTGAAAGTACTTGGAAAATCCTCCATCTGCCTGGAAACACACTTCGTCCAAGTATGCGTGTCTGAGATCAATGAGCGTAACACGTACATGTTTCCCTCTGGCTAGTTTCACTTTCTGTACCGCCTCTGGCAATGAAATGTGCACAGATATTGCTATTTTTGAAACAAAAGAACAGACAGATGTGGTGAGATTTGAAAGGGAAGGAAGATGAAGTGAGTGAATAAATTACTTTTTGCCGGCTTGGTTCACGCTCAAGAGATCATTATTAGCTGCTTGAACTGCTTGAGGTGAGGATAAAAAATAAATAAATGATTCCCTCATGGTAGTGGAACTGATATTATTAGATTTCGTTCAGACAGAGGATTCCGAAGGTGTTTGATGATGTAAAGGAACTGAGGCGACTCACTTGGTTCGGGAGCGTGTCTACCTTCCAGGTGCTTGCATTTACTATAGTTACTACCAATTCTGTGAATCTATGAAGAACGGAGAAAGTTGAGCTAGTGGGTGGAAGCCATTTTCGTAAGGTAATGCTTAGCTACAGCATCATTAGAAAAGAGAGAGAATATTTGAAAACATAGAGACAGATTCTTCATGTCGATGAATATACTGTATAATTTTGAGCTTTATCCAGAGTTTGTCCACTGCTATACTTTGTGGATAAAGAAGTCTGACATGGCGACTGCTGTTTCTTCGACTGTTTCTCCTCAGAGCAACGATATCAGCAGGGGCTTCAGTTCTAATGGAATTAATTGTAAACACCCATTGAGCAAAGTAGTTATTCAGTACTTATTTTTCAATTCATTTACAAAGTAACGAGGAAACTCGGTACAGCTAGGTAAATGAATACATTTAAAACTTCGGATATAAAGGAGCTTTCACGTAAAACATAAAGGGTGGGAGGAGGGATTTTCAATTACAGTAATTCTACTTTACCCTGAATCTTTTAAGTTCAAAGGATACATTAAGCTGCTATGGATAAAATGACAGGGCGGAAACATTTCTTATATATTTCCAGATGATATTTTCCGTGCGGAGCATAATAATACAAGCAATGGAGAGACTAACTTGAGTATGAACAATCATCGTAATAACACCTGACATTCGAGGAAAGTAATAGCTCAGTCAGACTGCTGTACGGCCGTTACAAAAATGGCCGACTTGAAGGGTGCAATTACTCATCATCACCATGAGCTACATGACTTGGTACCAGGTGTGTAATTTATTCTTGCGACTCGAATTTTGTTACTTCCTCTTCTTAACTGTGATGAATGAATTAATATGAGGAATGTTTTATCCGAATATTTTTTTGGTGCAGTTTTACCGGGAGGAGCAGCAGTAACGCGGATGGACTCATCTCAGATTTCAAGCTTATAATAAAATGTACCTGAAGATCTCGTTGTCGTCCTTATTACAACACACCCTCCTTTACCAACACTTCCTCCTACTTGTCGTCGTCTTCGTCGTCATCATCGTCGTCTTATGTGTCTTCCTTCCTTTTAATGTCATGAGAATGTGAAGAAGGAGAGTTGTTGAAGGCGGAAGAAGAGAGCACTACTTGTCATAATCGGGTTATGGAAATGATGCAAAAAAATCTCCGGTCCCGATATGAAGATTCATGTATAATTTCGAGCTGGCACTGATACTCTGAGATATTCAGAATGTGTATGAATGCGTGTGTCTGTATGTGTGTGCAAGTTACTCACATTCCTTTCGATATTGTATTAGCAGTAACAACTACATGATGGTGTGAAAGTTCGTGCGTGAATGTAATGAGTGTAAGGTAATACTATTGTCATCCCTGTAGTAAATATTTATTACCATCTCACTGTGATCACAAGCGTTTTTCTAAGTCGTTTACTATAGAGTGTAAAAATAATGTTAATCCGTCGATCCTTAGGGTAGAAGAAAGAAGAAACCTGTACAAGATACAAAAATATTTGTGAATAATTATAAGAGAACTTAATTGTGTAGTTTTATTTCGTATGTAACTAGGAATATATAGAGCAGAGCTCAGCAGAAATATTATATCAGTAATATTTATGTGTTAAATAAATGGGAACATTATAATTATTTCGCCGTAGAAATATGTCCTCATCATCATCTTATTTCCCCATTCTTCTGTCGTGCTCCTTCAGTCCAGTTCAGTCATAATCAGCAGTCTTGGCTCAGTTACATCAGAATGTGCTAGTGGGTGGTGTAATCTGACTCGTTAGGTTTTCTGACCTTGGAAGGTAAGGGAAAGAAGGAAATGAACCTGCTGGTAAAGACAGCTGGTGAAGATTTGCCAGTAGTTATGCCAACGGCGTTCCTTCATTAAGTAGCGTAAGAGTCCGGGCCTACTGACTTTTCATGAAGAGCTACTAATGAATTCTGGCCAGTGGTGGCAGTTCACGAAGTGGGTAGCCGATAGCAACCATTACGTGCACCCTTGCAAGCAAGGGATTTTCCATCCACCTTTCGTTACCATTACCATGGCCTTGTCTGAATGAAGGATTATGCAAAGAAAAACAAACAAAGTCTCCCACACGCCCATGCAATAAATCTCGGAACCATCATCATGTAATAGCTCTTTACTTCTCCAGGATCTTCAAATAGATCCCTAAGGTCTGGACTCAAGGCAGAACTAAAGTACACAATAATTAATTCCTTCGCTGGCACTTGTTGAAAACACTCTGGACGTGGCGCTGCACGGAAAAGTAAGTACATATGTGCATGATGACCCTGAATTTTGCATGAGATGTAATATCTATAAGAGTTTTCCCAAAAAAGTTCTACGGGTTTTATTATCTTGTGTAAAGAAAATTAGGAGCTAAACGAAGGCGTATAAACAAAATACCATACTTGTTTCAATTCATTCATAGTAACGATCATAAAGCTGAGGGAAATCATCGGAGAGAAAATCAAAGTTGCTCATAAAATTACATGGCCAAGTGCTGGCTAAATCACTTTACAACACCCAGCCTCGTGCTATTCTCCCCACTTTTAATACGAAAAAACAGCTACGGCGAAATGAGTAGAATCTTCTATCCAATCTGCACTTCAATCTGCAACAGCTTGGAGTAAACATCCCCCGTCATGAAGTAGGGAATCATTCCACAGTAAGTAATGATCGTTCGGACCTTCTCTTTGATATCCACCAAGTATTGCTGAAATAAAAAAAATAAACATTACAATCTCATCATTTTAGTGTATCCACAAAGCTGAAGTCCTTGGACGATATCTCAAGCGTGCAAGGTTACTTATTCCACACACACGCACAAGAGCGGACACTCTTGGACGACATTCATGAACTTGTGTCCCTGCTGTACCAATAACTTGGAGGAGAGCAATTAAACATGGGAACCGGAGTTTGCCTTCGAGTATGTATTTTATCAGTCTATTTATTACTATCTGGAGCCATCCGCACACGTTAAATAATTAGGCGTGCTGATGAGATACCAAGATTAATTTGTCCGTCAATGAACCTTCGGTACGATAAGAAGACGAACTTTCCCATCTCCTTTTCCCCATAAACTTTCTTGAACATTGTCGCTCGAAGCAAAGTTTCAATTAATTAAACCTTTCGCAATAATAATGATGCGGAACTGAAACCTTGCTTCTGTTGACCAACGTTAAAAAAACAACTTCTGGACAAATTATTTGTTTTTGTTGTGTGTACACAAAGTCTTTGCGCGTAACTTAAGCTGCCTTACAGAAGAAATAAAAACTTATCTTACCACTTCCGAATGGACTCCTTCGGAAGGTATAAAGGAAGTCTTGCGCTCTGCTTTAATTTTCTTAAACTTGGCATGCAAGGCTTCCATAGTGGCCAGAATAACATCCGGGATGTTCATACGAATCTCATCCGAGTACAAGTGGAAGTTTGCCACACATCTTTCAATGTCATCTTTGTACAGAGGTATTATTTTCATCCGTTCAATTATCTGAAAAAAAAAGAATTTTCCACTATATTTTGTCACGAAAAGTATCCTGCGTCCGTACATCATTCCAAAAGAGAATGTTGGTGTACTTACCAGCAGAGCATTGTCGTACCGTCCTGCATGATACTCATCGAAAAATGTCATGAGATCGACAAGGATGAAAAATGTGGATGAAGAGGATTTATCCACAAAACTAGGAGGGCTCATATGGTAACGTTCAGCAAGGTTCACTGCAAGACGCTGGATTCTTTGACGTGGTGAGTCGGGCTGTGGAGGCTTGCTTACATTCTGGAAATAGAAGCAATACTGAAATAAAAATCCCTACTATAACATACCGCAAGGAAATTGAAAATTATCGTACCAGTGCTACAAGACGTATTAGAACTTTCAGTGCTTGATCAGGTTTATTGGCCAAGTCGTAAAGTAGGACGGCATCCTCCAGAAGGCCATTATTTTCAGATTCAGCAGCGCAATATTCAATCTAAAATATATGCCATAGGGGGTCGTAAGTGTAAGCCCAATTCGCTTTGCCCGATCCACGACAACCTAATTGAATTATTAATAATTTGTCTTACGATTGGACCAGCAGTAATTCCCATGCTTTCCAAAAGCCCCGGGGTTTTGCATCCATCTGGGCCAATATATCCGAACAGTAAGTTAAAGTCTCTGTTCTCCATAACAAGCTCGCTGACACAAACAGCAAACAGATTCGCTCCATCTTCTTCTTGCAAGTTTCTGAAAATTTTGTAACGAAATGTAAGTATCCTTAGCACTCTGAGCCATAATACATGCCCTGCAAACGACGTACCTCAGGAAGTACATGTAATTTAGAGCTTCTCTTGGCGCTACATTCTGAATAACTTTAGCGAATTTAGAAATCAAATGACAGAAGTTAAGTCTCTTGATGCCAGGGGGATCATTCTCATTTCTCGTGACTGAAACACAACAAGAATAAAAATTGATAACGCTTTGTTTTGCCATATCAAAATTAGTTTAGGGTAGGAAAACAACTTACGCAGCCGAGCCTTGGAGTCGCTTGTCACAAGTAAGTTAAGTTCATGAAGTACGATTGCCACATGAATAGCGTGTATCTTGAGTGAGTTTACACGCGATAAGAATTCTATGGCTGCTTCAAATTGGCCAGTCAAAAACAAAGCTTCAAAATACACCAATGGTTGCCGGAACGCGTCGAAATAAGTTTCACCTGCATAATTTTATACATTTAGATGCATTTCCTCAGTTTATAAGGTACAGCGCAATCACTAGAGCAACTTACCACACTTTTCTGATATAGTTTGCTGGAATTTAGAGTAAGTGATGAAGTCTGAGTTAAATCGCGTTTGCGCATCCTCACGTATCTGTGAAAGTTTGAGCCACAAGTAATCGTCCAAGCGATTGACAACATCAGGATGATCATCTTCAACATCACAAGCTCCCAAAATGCAATACAAAATTCTAAATGGAATAATATTCTAACATTAGCTTTCCTGTTCAACTTTAGTACGACTATGAAAAACTCGTTCAAATTATTACCGTTTGTAGGGATCACGGCAGTTATTTTTCAGAACACGGCGGTATTCCAGACGAACTTTGTACTCTTGATCCTTGGACAAACCCTCACAATCGTTCTTGGAATATTCTTCCATCATATCCAGGAACTCATGAGTGCCCAAGGATTCTCTGAGATAGTTTATAGCATCATTAATCCGTCCACAGCGAAGGCAGTAGTAAATAATGGCCCAAATTGGACCTGAATCTCCAGGTCCTTCCTCCACACCCGGAAGTGCCTGAATGCCCTTAATATTTATGTAGCCCCTTATCAAGGGAATAACAGCGGGAGATCCACCTATTGTATCAAATTCGCAGTTCATCAAAAACTCGTGTACCAATACCGTCCCCCGGAAGAAATGGCACTCTTTCTTACCCAGCTGAGTTTTCCCCAGATTTGTCCAAACTTCTTGCTGAAGTTTCAAAAAATAATTTTTCTGTAAAAATCTCTTGGCTCGCGCTAACAGAGCTCTGACCATCTTGCTACTTGATCGCCGTTCAACTACTGTTGGTGCTGAATCGTATGGAAGATTAGATACCATATTTGTCACACAATCCCACAGTTCTTCAGAGTTCTAGGAAAAACATACAAATCCAGAATTAGTCTTTCATATCGTACTTCGTTGGGATATTCCACACTTACTTTATCCGCCAAATTCTTAGCACAAGTCTGAAATCTCTCCAACAGGTTCGGACGCTGGAGACCGTGAATGACAGCTTTGTTATAATTATCAATTTCATGAGCAAATGTAACCTCCGTTTTGTTCAGTATAGGCACTTCCTCTATTCTGCTTCCCATACGTGACTTCTGCAACAGCACAAATTCATGTTGGCTACAAATTTATTCAGAAAACAACTAAGTTTTCACTGATTTACCACATTTACCTTTACATCAAGCTCAACAGGTCTCAACGATCCCGAAATGGAATTCAAAATCTCTTCCTTTTCTGCTTTCCAATCTGTCTCCAATGCTTCCCACATCGTCTCTTCCAGCTGGTGCAAAAGCTACGAACATAATCCAAAAATTCAGCACCCGCTCAAAATTATCATACAAATCGTCGCATTAAAATGAGAAATCTAACCTGCTTCGAAGACCGGTCAACCAGGGCTAACTGAGCATTCTTCCTCTCATTTTTCAAGTACCGCTCAATATCCAAGTCTCCAGCAGTCTCCAGAGGTTCCACTCGGGATCTTGTCAAATAGAATGGATCCAATTTTTCTGCAAAGCGCGAAACATCTAATCCCTTTGACCCTAAGAATACCGACCTGTAATGGCACCGGATATATTATATAACGGGTCTCATTCACTATGTTCATTGTTCCCAAACATTATATAGCTTCAAACTGCTGCCACTTACGCTTTCGTTTCTGCATTGACCTGCGATACATCCTGGACAACCCTGCTCAATAACTGTTGACCGGCTTCATGTACCTGCCTCAAATTCCTATGAACTCTCGGTAGCTCCGAACTAGAATCGATTTCTGAATTCAGCTGCTCTGCCTGCTGCAGAATATCACCAAATCCCACCTCTTCCGTTTCCATCATTACTTATTCCTCCTGTAATTTTCATAGATACAACATTAACTACCCGCGCTGCACAAAGGGAAAACTGCAAATCTTTAACAAAACCGCGTAACTGCACGGAAGCAGTGGACTACTTGGGGAATTCCACTGCTGAACGCTTGAGTCTCGCAGACAATGGAATTTCCTTATCTTAGCCCACCTCACTGGCTAAACGTCAACGGAACGCACTGCTGAGTGGGGCTTCCACTGCTACCGTTTTGTTAACGATTTGCAGTTATCCCTTGGTGCAGCCCAGGTCAAAAACTTCATTTTCAACCGCCGTACATTCCCTCACTATTCAAAGCCTCGACCAAAGCCACTTTAAAATCGGTTCAGAAATTTTAATATCTTACCCTCTCCAAAACGTTAATATCCTTTCAATTAAATCAACTCCAGTTGACAACAATTTAGTTCTAATTTCATGAAAACTTGTTATTACTATTAGCGGTCACACGACGACGACGACACACGTTAACCGCAATCGTCTTGCCGCCTTTGGTCGTTTTGAATTTACCGCTCATCATCATCATCGTCGTCTCCCTCAACTGCGAGTCCAACTTCTCAATGAATGCACAATGTTGAATTTACAAAGAACGAGAACGGAAATGATCCCGGAAATTCCGAAACTTTTTGTATTTTCCAAAACTCAAAAACTTTCCTCAAGCATCCAATTAATTATTGCATTACATGAAACCTGGAAGTTCCGTCGTACATTTTGCGTCAGATTTCCAATAATCAAAACAGGTCATCCATCTGCCCCGGCCGCTTGCTCCCGTACCGGCAGAGTCAGCAACAATGACCCTAAATGCTCCTTCAAACAAACTGATTACATTCTTTATGTATCTTTACAACCAACCGTCCATCCCAATCGTGTTGCTGACTATTGGAATGTGCCAAAAAAATAGATTCATCAATTTTGTAGGTCGAGTGGGTCGTCGCCTGCCTGCCATTCATGTTCCTGCTCCGTTACTATTATTGCTGTCTTTCGCATCCAAAAAAGAATGGAATGGACTGTAGTATAGCATCATCAGCATTAATTCACATACTCTGGCATGGCTCGTTGGTTGGTTGGCTGATTTCATTTAAAGTTTCATCATCATCATCATCATCATCAGGAGCAACAGCATCATCATCATCATCACGATGAACATCTACAACGTAGTAAGTTCTTCCTCCAACATCATCAGCAGCACGTTTTTTTGCAGCGTTTTCCCTTCCTTTGAGTTGTAGCTACAACATAGGAGCAAGCAGAAATCCTGTTACTTTCCCCCTGCCATCTATTGCAAATGACATGAAAAAGCAGATAGAGGAACTTTCTCTTGTGAATTCAGCCAAAAAGTTAGACACCGGAATATGTCCAAATGGCCAGATTTTGGTTGGGAATTTGTACGGAAATGGAATCATGACTGGGATGGACGGGTTAAATTTGATGAGGAATTTGTCGGTGAGATTGGAAATGGGATGGGGATGGAATTTTAGTTTGAGAAGGGTTAGAATAGAGAGGTGAAATTTATTAGGAGATGATTTAGGAGACATCTAGGATAGTGCGGGTTGAGTATATGTGGGATTTTAGATGACTGTAGTCTATGTGGCAGTTTTTTTTATGTGTGGGGTAGCAAAAGCAGCATGTCTTCTTATTACTCCTTTTTCAACACTTGCATGTTTCAGTTGCTGTGAAGACGTTGCCCTGGTTTGACCTTCCACGGTGGGTAAGTGTCTGTCGTCGTTGTCTCTGTATATATATCTGTATAGTTAACTCATCCGCAATATTATCATCAGGCATATGGTCAATCATTAGACCGGGACAAGTCATTTAATAATTCCGATTTTCGGGTTTCCCAAATAGCACACACAGTCAGGGATATAGAGCCGAATTGTTCGTAATATTTTCTTCGTCGTAGATCCATCTATATTCAGTGTATATGGAATTATAAATTTCTGTGTAGTTTGTGTGCATGTGTGGAAGGGAACAAAATTATTATTCATCCTCACGGTTCACATATTTCCATTATTATGAACATTCTGTTAAAATAAATTATGTCAATGTAGACTGATTGATGTATTGATGGATGGATGGAGGATAGGAGTGTGTTGTGTAAATTAGTAGAAGAATTTATTGTTGCAGGATGTTATGTGAATGATGATTTTGTCTTTGGTTTGTTACAGGTCTGTATCAGACGATCAGAAAAATTGAAAAACTGGAGTTTTTTAAGTAGCGTTACCTGGACGGATTTGACGGGAATACAGTACTGTAAGTTCATTATTATGTTTGATCATTTTTTGGGGGAAATAATAATGATTTTAAATGGAGGTATAATAATTATTGGTGGCGGTGGGACAAGTCAGAAGTGTCAAGTGGTTAGGGATATGGATGTATATGCCATTAGATTATGAAGAGGAATGATGATTAGGAGTACCACATGTTTTCAAGTAGTTAGCAGCATCACTGCCGGTCAGTGGACGACTTTTTTAATAGACATTTTTTTCTTGTGTCTTCATCATGATACATGTGAAGGGCATAAAGTTGTATGGAGACTTTCACCTTATGTGCAGCCGTCGTCGTCGTATAGATCTGCCGCATGCCGAGTGTTTAATTTTTGAACGGCACATACATTTAGGACATTGATGATGATGATGATGAAGGGACAAGAATATGAACAGATTTTTAGGCATTTGATAGAAATTATTGGTGGAACATAAGGAGAGATTTCTAATTATGTATGTACGTAAGGTAGGATAATATGGCAGGGGTAGGTGGTAGTTCCTTTAAATAGGGATGAAATGTAGTAATAAGGAAATGTGTTTAAAAAATAATAAGGTGAGTGGTGTGAAAGTGTAAATGATATTAATTAAATGAACTGGGTAATATGTAGGGATTTTATTGAAAACATAATAATTTTTGAACAAGATATGGAGTGAATGTGGGGAAGAAGAAAAAGCGAGGAAATCTTCCGGCTTATTTATTATTATTAATAATTATTATATTGAGGAAGACGGAGAGGTGAGACTTTTGTGGAATAATCTAAGTTTTAATGCGCTAATGGATTAAGATATGAAGGATTCCAGTTTTGGCTTGATCATCACCAACCATGCAGAAGAGCATGATGCCGATCGGTTTTGTAATGTTGGCACATTCTGCAGTTGACACGTGGAGTTTGATCCAATGGAAATTTCAAGTGTGTGTCTGTGTGTGAGTGAGGATGGATAGTGTTTGCCTATGTAATTAATGTATATATACATTTATCTGTATAAATTTTTTACGGTTTTAGTCAAGAGCTGCGTATTATTATGAGTACAGTAGTAGGGTCAAGTACATATGGATAGATCACGCGATGACAAACGTAGCCCATGTTATCATCATGAAATTGATAAAAGTTTGTCCAGCTGAGCAAGAAATATAGAATTGAGAATGCAGCGTAATGGAAAAAAATGTGAATGGATCTTCAATTTTTTTTCAACTTATCCTTTCTTTCTTTGTAGAGTTACTGTAACGACTCGGCTCGTGTAAAATGGACCCAGGGATACCTTCAACATCCCAGTCAATGACGGACTTCCATGAGCCAGCCTCGCATGAAAAAGGCGACATGCAGTAAGTTAATCTTGTTTTTCTCAATTGTTTTGAAAGCACGTGTAGTCGGAATTGCTCAACTATTATTTATTTGGATGTTTGATGTTGGTGATCATTCATGTTGTTGATGATGAGCCATACCCAGAGAGAGGTATTTTTCAATGGCGGTGGTTTATAAATAAGGTATTGTGTTACTAATGGGAAGGATATAATGCAAGTATGTGATAATTATGTGGAAGAAGGCTAGGATATATAAAAGAAGGTAGAGGAACCCGATTGTTGGGTTAGTGGTTTGCTGGAAGCAAATAATAAAGATGTTTTTATTATTGAATTTTAATGGGCTGTTATCGAATAGTGAGGGTTCCATGGCAGTACGTAGTTCATGGAAGAAGACTGCATGGCATGAAGCTTGCTTGTCTGTCTTTGTATGGTAATGCCATCCGAGAGGGGAATAATTTGTGTAGTTAAAATGTAGTGGGAGCAGAAATAGATTGCTTAGCAGCAGGAGCAGGAACTAAAATTTTTGTGATAAGAGGGCAAGAGAGTTCGTGCTTTTCTTTCTGGGTATTAGATATATATGCTTCCGGTGAGATTGGCCACATTATTATAATATTATTGGACCGAATGGTAGTCTTGTACTTAAGAAGGTCCTTAACATCTGGAGTGAAAAGATTTTATATTACTTCAGGATGATAGTAAGAGGAGTTTGTATGTAAGGAAGAGGGAAGGGTAAATGCTTGTGGATGGTGGTACCTGCTATAGCATAGCTATGAGGTATGATTAACTTGTGATTATTGTACTAATGAATGGTCGGTATTAGATATGTGGTAGCATTGTGGACGCGATGGTAATTTGTTGCCTGGGCAAATTTTTAGGTACGACGAAGCCTTCCCAGCCTTGCCACCCAACCCATCAGGCCCAAACTCGGGTCCTACCTCTGGCTTAAGCTCTCCTGGAGCTTCGTCAAAATGGTCGCAAAAAATGCGAATTGGCTCGCATACCGTGACGAGTGTCTTCCACATTCCCTTTGAAGAGCGGAGTGATCGCGATGGTCGGAATTTTGGAGAAATGCAAGGGATGACAAAGTGTGCTGAGATTAGTAACAACACCGGAGCACATATTGAAATGTCCAGTTCATCCCGGGATCAATCGCTGACCTTCCTCGTTACCGGGAGACAAGTAAGTAGCTTTAATGTCAATAAATGATCGTAATATGGATGCAGAACTAGAGCGGTTGATTGTACGGGTGGGTATAAAAAATAATTATATTTATAGGCGGCTGTTCTGGATGCCAAGCAAGCAATTTTAGCCTACTTTCAGACCCAAGCCTCCTACAAAATTTCTATTCCTAAAGAACACCATCGTTTTATCCTCGGGAGACAAGGTGCCAACTTGGCCGAATTGGAGAAGGTATGCTTCTGGATAGATTAATTAACAGTTCCGTCCACATGGTGCATATGCTTAGTTTTATTCGTATGGTAAATTTTGCAGCAAACTGCTACCAAAATCACGGTTCCAAGACCACATGATGACTCCAACGAAATCATCATAACGGGACCTCGCGAAGGAATCGAAAAGGCTATCCATAGAATTCAACTTCAGTCGGACGAAAAGGTTAGTTACTGATACTTCAAATCAGCCTGTAGAAGATCTGTATGGTTTTAAACGTTTAGTTTAATGGCTTTATCGTGTTGATTTACAGTCCAAGCAAGCTAGCGAAAGACTTTCAATTCCGAAGAAGTTTCATCCTTTTGTTTGCGGCCCTAACAACGACAAGATCAAAAAGTTGGAGGCTGATAATGCTGGTATCCGAATCAACATACCGCCACCATCAGTAATTAGTGATGAAATCTACATCGTAGGAGAAAAGGATGGTGTAGCCCGAGCAGTAGAGGCTCTCAAGCAGTCTCACGAGGAATGCAAACGATACGCTCAGATTTCCGTTGAAGTAGGAAAGGCTCAGCACAAGTACATCATTGGACCGAAGAGAGCCACCATCAATGACATTTTCGCTACCACCGGCGTCGTCGTTGAAGTTCCCCCTAGCGACACACAATCCGAAACCATCACTCTTCGCGGACCCACGGAAGCCCTTGGAACTGCCTTAAACTTGGTTTACGAAAAGGCCAACAGTGTTTTGACCAAGATTGTTGACGCTCCAGCTTGGCTCCATAAATACATTATTGGAAAGAAGGGAGTTAACATCAAGAATATGACTATTGGCAAAGGCTACAACAATGTAGGTTTACCTCTCTGCGTTCATTTTGAAAATTTCTATAAATGTCCATTTCTTAAGTAAACTTTGGTTACAATAATTATCCCTAAAGGTGGACGTTAAAATCTCTGACAACGACAACAAAGTTGTCATCGAAGGTCCACCTAATGAAGTTGAGGCTGTACGGGAACAGATAGAAGCCTGTGTGAACGATTTGATCGAGAATAAGTATTTCCAGGATATTCAAGTTGATCCTAAGTTCCATAAGCATATCATTGGAAAGAACGGAGCTAATGGTATTACTTTATTAAATCTTTCTGGTCTACTTATCATTACATTAATGTGAAGTTTTAAGTTACCAATCATCAGGAGTCTGTGCTATAAATGTCATTTATTTTTAACAGTCAATCGTCTCAAGGAAGAAACAGGAGTCATCATTTCGGTCAAAGACGGAGAATCATCCATTATCCACCTGGAAGGGCTTCGAAGTGGTGTGGAAGCTGCCGCCGCCAAACTCCTTGAACAAGTGGACAAGCTTGAGAAGGAGAAGGAAACTGACTTAATCATAGAGCATCGTTTTCACGGCAATATCATCGGAACTGGCGGAGAAAAAATTCGAGATATTCGTGAGCAGTTCAACCAGGTAAATGCTTCGCTGCCCTATACTTCTCCCTTTATATTGGTGTCTTAGGCTGCAGCTGGATCTGATTGTAATATTATGGATTTTTGTGTAGGTTCAAATTAATTTCCCTCCCCCTGGTGAGAAGCGTGATGTTGTGACGGTGAGAGGACCCAGGGATGACGTAGATCGCTGTTGTCGTCGCCTGAACCAAATTTACAAGGAACTCCAGGAAAGTTCTTATCAACTCAAAGTACCCGTCTTCCCCCAATGCTACCGTCTTGTCGTTGGAAAAGTAAGTTACTTTTGGGCATTGGATGCATTATTTTTGTGTCATTGTAGTAGCTTATGACTGATTACCGAATTTATATTTAGGGTGGCCAAACAATCAAGAAAATCCGAGAAGAAACCAAGACCAGATTCGATCTTCCACCATTGGAGCCAGGTAAAAATAAATCCGAGCCTGAAATCATTGTTATTACCGGAAAGAAGGAGGATTGTGAAGCAGCCCGTGACAAAATCCTGGAAATCCAGAACTCTCAGGTAAGCTATAATTTTTTTGGTTCAGTTCGAATGAGTAATCTTGAATGCACATCAGCATAACCCAATAACTTTGTTTTTTTAGGCTAATGTCGTCGAGAGTGACATCATTATTCCTCAGAAATTCCATAACTGGCTCATTGGTGCCAAGGGAAAACTCGTCCAGTCCATCTCTGATGACTGTGGAGGAGTGCATATCAAGTTCCCGGACTCAAAAGCCAAGTCCGATCGCGTCACTGTGATTGGCCCCAAAGAAGATGTAGAAAAGGCTAAGAAGATTCTGCTCGAGATGAGCAGAGACAAGGAACTCAATAGCTATACAGAAACGTTAGATGCCAAAGCTCAACACCATCGGTTCCTTATTGGGAAGAATGGTTCAAATATTAAAAAGGTAACTACTTTTCCTTCGCGGTACTGGTTTTAAAGAGGTCATGCAACTTGATCTAATCTTTATTTTTTCACCATTCCAATAGATTAAGGAAAGCACAAACACAAGAATAATTTTCCCCAATGAAGGAGAGCCCGATATCATCACAATAATTGGCCAAAAAGTTAAAGTGGTGGAGGCCAAGAAGCAGTTACAGGAAGTAAGTCACTTTCCCCCGTAATTATTGCGAACTTCCTGGCTATCTTCCTAATTATTTTGCCAGTATGGCAGGCGAATGAACTAACTGTATATAATATGTATCTTAGGTCCTCAATGAACTCGATAAAGTGGTAGAGTCTGAAATGGATGTGGACCCTGTTCACCACCGTCATTTTGTCCTCCGTCGTGGAGAAATTCTACGACAAATCTCTGATGAGCTTGGTGGCGTTCAAATTTCCTTCCCTAAGGCCAACAGCAACTCTTCCCGCGTTACTCTTAAGGGTAAGCCAAAAGCATTATCATCCCACGGGCACCATCATTTTGTACCTTCTGCTATACAGGGTTTTAACGTTTTGAAATTATCTTTGCAAAATAGGTCCTCCTGAGTGCGTGGAGGCTGCGAAGGCCAAGATTGCTCAAATAGTAGATGAGTTAAGCAACCGAGTTACAATCGATGTTATTATTGAACAAAAGCACCACCGCACCATCATGGGTAAGGGTGGCTCCAAGGTTCAACAAATTCAGTCGGACTGCAATGTGGAAATCAAGTTTCCGGATAGAAACAATGGTGATCCTGATGTAAGGAACAATTATTAAGTAAACGATTGCTTCTTTTTCTTATACTTACGTAATTATGCTTCTTGATATATTAGGCTGTACCCGAGCAGAATGGTGAGGGTGTCAACGTTTCTGACATCATTCATGTGACGGGAAGACCCGAGAATTGCGAACGTGCCAAGGAAGCTCTTCTTGATCAAGTGCCTGTTGTAGTCGAAGTGGATATTCCATTCGAAATGCATCGTATTATTATTGGTAAGCATATTCGATCACGCATAATATGTGCTGTCACCAGGACAAATGATTTATTTTTTACTCTGTCCGCAGGCCGAAGTGGCAAGGATGTCCGTGATCTTATGCGTTCTCACGACGTTAATATTACCGTACCCCCTTCGGATGAACACTCGAATACTATCGTTGTAAGTTTCGCAGCATCGCATGTACCTCCTTTGTGGCAATTATTTTTCGAAATTAATGAGATTCTGTTTGCGTTCGGTAGATCGTAGGGTCTCCGAAAAGTGCCGCTGCTGCTAAGCAGGAATTGTTAGAAAAGAAGGTCGAGTGGGAGGCAAGGTCTTTTGAAGTTAAAATAGAAGTTGATCCAGAGTTCCATCCAAAAATTATAGGTAAGTCATCAGTCTGAAAAATTTACGAACGTTCATAAGCCATCTCTCACAAATTCATTATTGGCATTACAGGTAGGAAAGGAGCTGTGATTACCGAAATAAGGAAGAAGTATGATGTCGTCATTCAATTGCCTAAGAAAGATGACCCAGACCAACAAACTATCACCATCACGGGAGTTGAAGAGAAAGCTCTTGCAGCCCGAGATGAAATCCTTAAGATTGTTAATGACTTGGTACGTGTCGCTAAACCATGTAGCAAAACTTTTTGCTACTATATCTATTTTGCTCAACTAACTGGTTATTTTATCCATTACAGAAAGCATTAGTGAAAGAGGATGTTGAAATTGACCATCGGGTGCACTCAAGAATCATTGGCGCTAGGGGAAAGAATGTTCGAGACATCATGAAGGAATATAACGTAAGTTATCACCGAACATCATCCATTACGTATTTTAGAGCGATTTAAAATTCATAAATATTCGATTTCAGGTTGAGATCCGTTTTCCGCGAGCTGGTGACTCTAATCCTGACTTAGTGACCATTTCTGGAACGGATTACAACCGTATCTACGATGCCAAGGACTATTTGCTTAACTTGGAGGAGGAGTACATTCAAGATGTAACTGATAATGAGTACATGCAACAGTACACCGCTCCATCCCAAAACAGAGGTGGTTCCGAATCAAAGAACGAGAAGCAGAGCAACGGATTTGTTGTCAAGGGAGCACCATGGGAGCATGCCCCGGACACACAGGTAACCAATCCGGCATACCGGTCTCTTGCATAATCACTCATTACATGGTAACTGGGACTCGTGGTCATGTATTTATTATCAATTTTTGCAGAGTAACGAAGAATTCCCATCCTTCGGAAACGGAGTTGCTCCAAATGAGCCTTCTATAGTGAGTCGGCCAATGAACTCCGTCTGGGGTCCTAGAAAACATTTCTAAAAAATTAAAAACAATAAAAAGATACAAAGAAGCCATCCTGAAGTAATTTCTCAACATGTACGTTTATACACGTTGAACAGCAGCAGCAGCAGAGTTCCAAAATAATAGAGACAGCTACTCTCGTGACGACGATAAGGTTTGGGAAGCAGGCCCGTGGAAAGACCACGTTAATAACGAGTAATAATGTTATTATTATTATATTTCGTACATGGTTACTAAGTGGGTTTGAATTTTTTCTGAAGTCCAATAATAATTATTCAGTTAGGCTTCAAAAGGAACACACATGTTATACTTGCATAATTAAGTTCAATCATGATCATGATGATGATTAAAGGAAACAAGTTATAATTCCTACAGTAATAATAATAATAATTAATTAATTTAGAAAGATAATAATTATTTGATAAAAAAATATTACTTTTTTCCTTAGGGGGTTGTTGGTTTCCAAAGTTAGTTTGTTATGTTATTATTATCTTTAAAAAGTTATTATATCTTTCTACATTTACGTAGGGTACCTTTTGAAATCAACCATGATGATGATAATAATAATAATGATTTTTTCCTGATGAATATATACCCGTAATCAGGCAGAAACATCGGAGTGCTTTTTCTTGATTTATAGGCTTGTTGTTATTATTATTATTAATAATGCGTGATCATGGATATGATTTAGTGTAATATGATTTCCTCGTACATCACCCCACATACTTTAAATGGTAATTATAATTATTATTACACTTGAAAAAAATATGCGGGGCTACTAATATAGTTATTTGAGTTGTCGTAGAAAGAGGAGGAACATCATCATGGATGATTTTTTTCTTTATTGTTATTATGATTATTATTATTATTATTGTTACACGCTGGATTAAACCATATTATGAGAAACTTCGGCGGCCTTCTGGCTTTAAGAAGAACAAGAAGAAGACAAGTGAAAAACAAATTGAACTTAAGGTTATTATAAAATAATAATAATAATTAATAATTATTATTATTATATACATTGTAATATTATTTGTCATGGTGCTCGTGGTTTTACACACAAATCGTTCTTAAATCTTGTCGGATGCATGAAAAAAAAAATATTTACATTCGTATTGAAGGAAATTAAGAATTTATGGAGTTTAGAAGATGAGAATATGATAACGATGATAATGATGAGAAGATGATGATGATGAAGAAGAAAAGAATAAGGGGGCATACTGTGTGTAGGTTCTATTTGTAGTATAACCTGCCACGTATTAACGCCGCAATCTGCTATATGTATCTTAAGCATATTTTTTTAAGACGGGGAGATTTGATCGTTAATCAATAAATATATCTGGGTTAAACTACATCACCATTTTGCGTATCATCCGCTGTCCTTTTATTTATCAACAACAATTCAGTCTCCATATATCTCGAATGACCATCATCCTCCGCTGCGTGCCTGCACCTGTACAAAATTATTAACGAGCGTTGCTGTACGACCCCTGAGGAAGTCATGCGTATTAAGCCATAAGGATAAGGATTGTCATAATTCAGTGTGTCATCGATTTTGGACTGTTCACAGGAAGTTGGATTGCGAAAGGGCCACACCATGAGTTCATCATTATTCCATGTTACCCCTTGGGACTGACTGGTTACTTGGTGACCGACTTGTTCAAAAAAATAGTTGTTGTCCTGACGACTGGTCTCATTCTGATTGTATATAACTGTGTCGTAGGCAGGTCGCATGCCTCGACGTACGTAAATGTACTCCTGAAGAATGACACACAAGAAGACAATACGGCTAGAATGAATAATTTACCGGTTTATCAGTGAAGTTTATTTGGATATTTTTAGGATTATTTAAGGAAAGGAGAGTAACGCTTGTGCAATGACCAGAAGACAATAATACTGTACTACTATTAAAGCAAAAATGGAATGGGACAGGCTTGAGGGTTATTTCTTCTATTGGCAGGAAGTTGCTGCTGCCATGTACATTCGATGGATAGAAGAAGGATCAGTATGTCACGCATGTTGTAAGCCGTCATATAAATGTCTCATGTCAAAACCTTTTTCTTTTAGCTCATCCGCAGACGACGAACTCACCGTTAGTCTACTACACTACTGTAACACTAACTCAACTATGTTCCTTGTTTCACTCATCATATGTTGTTGACTCAAGTAGAAGAAAGCATCCGCTAAATACCTTCATTGCATAGCTGATTAGCATACAAGGAGTCAAAAGTTTGTCTATTTTTAATATCCATTTGCATAAGATTCCCTCCTCCCTCATTTCTAACAATGGTCACATGTATATTTATTAACTTCCTTATTAAGTCCACTGGGAAAAGTTATGGCGATGATAATGCTCTTTTATTATTATTAATAATCGAAAGTTTCTTTACTCACCAATGGAAGAAGCAATATCCTGGGATAATTCTTGAAAGAATACAAGTGTGATATTGGAAAGCCTTTTTAAAAAAGCAGTAAAATATAGCATGATGGTGGTCGCCAGTCTTAATGAATGACAGTAGCGGTGGTGGAATAAGCAAAGCAATAACCGCGATTGGGAAAACTTGGTGGTACATTGGACACTTTAATTGAATTCCCTTTGATGCATCATTGACTTCTTCTGGGTATTGAGAAAGATGTGTGCGCGCGTATCGTACACCTTTCTAAGAATTTGATCACAGATAACTTTTTCCTATGTCGATGGCCGCTAGTCAGAAGAGCAAAGAATTTTTGCTTTTACCATCGTGGTGATCATATGTGGGTTTCCGGTTCGTTTGACAAGCCGTCCTCAAATCATACCAATAGCCTTTAAGTGTGTAACATGCCAATCCATTATTGAAATTCATCAGTACCACCTGCGATGACTATAGTAGTGGCCGCTCCTGGTCATGCCAACCATATTATAACGATGATAATAATGCATCCCATTAATCGCCATGTAAATTTCTCCCTTTTAAAAAAATCTGGTTCATTACTCATCATCACCGTTTCAGGTTACCGTCATCATCATCATCACCACCATCAACTTTATTGCCACAAATATGTACATATTAAAATCCTACACAAACTGTCCCACAAGTATCTTCTAACTATTACAACGCCACATTATTATGAAAATTCCAGTTTTTTACACCAATCCACACCAAGTTGCACAAGAAAAATTCCAAATTCGGTAAGAATTATCCTCGACAGCCTACTTGCCTGCCTCTGTGTGTAACTATACCCGTGTCGTAAATAATTAATGTGTCAGGAAGTGACTATGAGATGACCGCGTGTTGTTGGGGGTAAATTAAGCAGCAGCGGCAACGACAACAACTCCCGTAATGTTGCTTTGCACACGATTAACATTACAAGTAGATGACACCAGGCTGTTGTTGCTCATGTATTTTATTATTTACTGCTCAAATGACCGAGACCACAAAGCAGATGACGGTCATTCAGTCAGTCGTTTTTTACGTACGAATGGAATCACTCAAGCTATAGGATTACCGATATTTTTACGCATGCAAACATACACGCAGGAAGGAAGAAGGATGGACGGACGAGGAAGGATATCGAGCAAATGAATAAGCAGTGACTAAAGTTAAAAGAAGTACGAATTCCATGTGTAAAAATGTTAATCCTTTTAATGAGCAATTACATGGGAGTGAGGTGAATAAAATTGGACAAGCCACATGTTTTACCAAACAGATTATGTTTTGGTTTCAACGGCAACAGAGATGAGATGAGCTTTACAGTAACTCTTAAAAGATGACAGCTATAAGAAGTATGAAACGTTTCCTTCCCAAACGTTACATTACTACACATGCTAAGCAACAAGTGTTACTCTATGTAATGACGATGATGATAATAAAGCATCAGATTATCTTCTTCTTCTTACACATTATAAGGATCCCCCTTCATCCACTTTTAAAAACTCTGAAAGGACGACGGCTGCGGCTGCACTGGCTGCCTGCCTGCCTTACTCTAACACGGTGAATGGCTAAAGAAACCAGGCGAGGCCTATACCTGTTGTACTTCTTGTTGGATACTTGAGCTCCTTTAAGCCTTTTCTGCTCCTTAAGGTAGTCATCATCATCGTCCTGCTGTTCTTCTTACCTGAAACTCACCTGTACAACTCAGTTCTGTCTTGGATGGCCGAGGAGAAGGACGTCTAAGAGCGCGGAAAGACGCCGGTTTATCATTTTGTGTTTGTTCATCATAACAGAGAAAACTGAACGTGAATCTTGACAGTGTGTCATGCTCTTCCTCAAGAGCACTTCCGACTTTGTGTTTTGTAGTGTGTGACCCAAGTATCATTTTGACCCATAGTGTCACCTGATAATGAATTATTTCTGTGGATTCTAACAAAGTTGACAATTTGACAAGAGAGACGTTGGACCATTAGATTTTTGAAAAAAATGGCCTTAAAAATTAGTGTTTGTATTCTCCTCGCCCTGTTTGGAGTAACTTATGGAGGTATGCCGCTACTTGCTTACTTGATTGAATTATTTTTTTGTAGAAAATACTTTAGAAAACTGCTGCTGCTTGCTGATGGGATGAGTTAGTATATGTTATGATGAGGTTTCAATGGAATAGTTATCAGACAACATCGTGCTGTAAAGTGTCAGGGAAAATCGAGGTTTGTGTCACGCACGTAATTTTATTGACTGGCTAATAATGCTGGTAGGACACAGGAGAGAGAATGCATCGTCATACAAGTCCACTACTCATTTCCACATGGGCCTCGTCTCATATGGAGCACCAATAATGCCACTTTTTTCCTCTACTACAACAACTTTTGATTATTGAGGACTTTTCTGTGTGAAAAAGACTTGAATTTTTCCGTTGGTTTTTTGATGATTTATCAAAAGCGCATTCGTTCATGATTCATTCTAGGCGGAAGAATAAGTAATACGAAGAAGAAGATGAAAACTGGTTTTTTCTTCATCTTTTTGGACTGTTGGTTTGGTTGGTTGTTGCTGGTGGTGGGACTTTTGTGAAATTGTAATCAGAAACTTGATGTTGTTAGTTAGCAGAATAGGAAAGGCAATAGTAGCCCACTTACTTTTTCAGTCTGTTACTACTGTTCTTGTTAAGCTACACGCTTAGTTGCTTCCACTTTGGTTCTTCGAGTTGCTTGAGTAGCCAAAAGAAGTATATCTCATATCATTATTATTTATATTGTTGCAACAACAAAACTCATCATCTCCCCTTTTCACTTAAAATGTCATCATGATGATCATGTGGATGATAATAATGAGTTAAAGCAGGATATTAAAAGTACATTTTACAGTTGTGTTGTAGGGTTTTTTGGCAACAGTATGTTGTCTTAGATCTATTCTTTTTTAGCAGTAGTGAGTTACGTGCAGATGTTTGTATTTGTCAACCCTCTATCTCTTCACTCCTTTCATCCCACGAGATGAGAATTTTACTGCTATAAAATGCCTACACATCTGACGTTTGTTTGTTCCGTTCATAGGTTATGCCTTGTTTTATGTCTACCTGCTTGTTGTCTGTCTGTATTTCTGTCTTCTACCTGTCTCCTAATACAAAAGCCATGAATTGTTACAGAGAAGAGCAGGGAGGACTTGAATTTTATTATTATGCACGCACTCATTTAGAAATGACATAGCGTGTAAACTTGGAAGCTCTCCATGCTTTCCCGCATTAATTAATTAAGATAATTTTCTTTCTATGTCATTATCCTCATTTGTCCCACTTATTGTTACATATATTCCATTCCTGGAGGAAGCTTGTTATATTGCAAAAAAAAATTGTAACGTAACTTGAAAGTTAGTGAGCATTGCCAGAAATATTCGCATGAGTTTGATGCGTTCTTTAATGGAACGATGACAGTAGGTGACAGGTGGTTTGTAACGCCAAAGACTCGGCAAAGAAAGGCAGGACGGTTCATTCCGTTGCGGCTTGAAGATCATGCAAATAGTATGCACAAGTTGCTGGTAAAAAATTAACGTTTTTTTCTATCTCCGCACACTGTTCATACCACGTTCATTTTAATGTGATAATAATAATGTTCATCATCATCTTTTCGTGTTCACATTGTCCTCACCATGTTCTTCTTATTCTATATGCTCAGCGGTACAGGATGAGATTACGCATACCACAGTAGTGTGGCTTTTGCTTATGGCAGAGTAAAACCTCAAATGATTTTATAATCATGTTAGAAAAAGAGGAAGCAGGCACTCCTGTTAAAGTGCGAAAGGGGGTAAGTAATTCAGGGATAGTAAACCAATTCATTTTGGCGGTGTAGGCAAAAAATGGTCAACTGCCTCTGGCAAAACACTTCCGCTCTTACGTTCTTTTCCATACCAAGAACTGTTTAAGTAGCTAGCAGTTGTTGCTGTATGTAATAATAATAAGGCGGCATATTATCAAGTTTTGCACGTGGACACCACAATTATGGGATACGGCTCATTAGCAATATGTCCAGTGTTGGTTCGTAGCGGTCAAAACGGCATCTATCATTATTATGATTCATATTTATGTGAGGATGACAAGATGCCTGCCAGCCTGCCCCTGCATGTGTGTGCGTATACATTAAAATGAGAATTTATGTGGATGGACGGACCAGTGAAAATTTTTACGGTGACCAGGACTAATAATGTGTTAATAAATGTGCTTTCTTGCATCCTCTCTGTATTAACAACAACAACAACAACAGAAAGGGAGAAATTATTATTCGACCGTGCATTCAACTGAGAGAGAGACCGAAGGGTTAGAAAAAAATATGCATAGCATGCATGCGGGTTCTTCTTGGTTTAGTTTGCTTCTTCATCATTGAACTGAAGTGACTGACTGACTGAGAGTGAGAGAGAAGGGTAGCTAACTGGTTAGTTTGACTTTACATTAGACCAACCTGCCTTTGGCAGTTTGTTTAGGGAAATTAAGTACACGGTCATTTCTAGGGATTTATTAAGGAACATGGTTGCCATGCTAGTAGTGTTTCTTGTAATGTTTTGCATGTGACAGGAATTAAGGAGCTCCTCCTCAATGGCCTGTGTGTGTGTCTATACAGGAACAAGAATAATTTCGTGAGGAACAGCATGTAGTATTGTATTATAAAGGATGTTCTCCGTAGGCTGAAAAGCTTCTTTAAAACTTTTTAAGCGTCTGTCTTAATGAGCATTTAAGTCAAGTCTAACATCACATCAGGATGATGATGACGATGATCATGTGTGTGTGAGAGTGAGCAGACCAGCTTGACACGATCATATGTGTCTCATGTCTACTTGGTCTCTCTCTCTATCTCTTGTCTTCTGAATCTCTTCCGGAAATACTTGTTTCACCAACATCGTCGTCGTCATCAACACTGCAAGTCATCCCTACTATTATTCACCCCGACTATCCAATTTACTCTTTTCTCTCTCTAACTCTGTCTCTCTCTCTCGCAACGGCAACAACAACAACAAATATATAAAAAGGACTCGTCTCTTTTTTACCTGCTGCCAATGACAACCTACTCGAGCGTGCATTTGCCATCTTTTTACCAAGGAGCGGAACTCATCCTAAAAAATTTCTCTGCTAAGCCTTCTTCTCCTTCATCACTATAGAACAATTATTATTGCCACAACTAACTGCCTTCTTCCTAATAATGAAAGGGTGAGGAAAAAAGAGTATAATTATGAAAGCCGTGCTCATCCTCCTCAACATTGTTCGACATATTTTTCAGAATTACAGCAGCAGCAACAACAACTTCATTTCCTCATTACTGACCATAGGTCATTACTTATAATAATGGATCAGATGATGATGACCATTATTAAAGATCATAAAATTTTAAGCTGTCGAACAGATTCTCTGCTGCTTTTCTTTAAATCATCTCATTATAAAACAATGATGATAAGGGGTGAGCTGCTGGGAAAATTAAAATGCAAAATGGGAAATTACACAGAAGAAAGTTATGACTCTGTTTAACCAGAGTCAAAATTAATGACTGGTTTCACAGTTGTTGCTTTTACCCATGCTGCTGGGATACAACACAGGAGGGGAACAATAATGTTAGGGCAAGCGGCATGTTTATGGTGCTATTGGATGATATATAAATAAAATATGAAAGAGTTATTAGCTAAAGAATTTGGCCTCAAATCCTCCTCGCGGTCTCTTAAGGCGAAGGGACGGACAGACGGATGGATGGATGGGACAAGAAGAAGGAGTTATGATTCATGTCCTCAAATATTTAGGTGGACAAAAGGTGTATCTATAAGGCGAGAAGAATTCAACAATGTTAATAGGAAGGGAAGCAGCATTAAGTATAGTCTAAATGGCTCGTCGTCATCAGCATCATTATACACACGGAGGCTATAATAATATTACTATTGTTACTACGGATATAAGGCACACACATAGCCATTGTATTGGACACAGTGGATGCGTATTTGCTTACACGCATTTTCAGTGTATGTGTGTATACATCTCCAGTGTGGAAGGGACAG
>JAQFYD010000126.1:0-28369 GCA_034694225.1 Bourletiella hortensis | reverse complement strand
GCTACAGGTAAAAAGATATAAACATGTGAAGATGGATTCGAGCTAAAAGTGTCCCAACTTAGGGCACCACACGGTACCTAAAACTCATTGAGTCTTTGTAAGTATATACTACTTCCCGCTATTCAAACACGAACTTTAACTCATACGCAAACTAACCTCAAAATTTAAGTTCATGCAGCATTTGCACTTGTAACGAGACAACAAGGTATTATTTTCATTTGTGGAAAATTTTGACTTGCACCCCTGATACTTACCCCGTGTTTGCATTAGAATTCTAATAAATCTAATTATTTTATGGATCATATCTGCTAAGCAATAACAGACACTGAGTTGCTACAGGCTTTCAAATTCTTTGACCCATGATTTCTTTATGCCTTCATTATGAGGCATTTTTACCGCATTAGTTCCGTAGTAAATGATCGTTCTCCGACAATCGACCGAAATTCTAAGCCAAAACCATACGAAAATAACAAAGTGCGCCTTTTCCGGACTAAGTCGGTAGACCGGACTGTTGGTCATGTCCGTTGGATACGCGTCAGGGAAATGTGAATGGGTATGATACTCATTCCCGGATAGCCATACTGAGGCGCTTTTCTGTGCAGAAGTGGCGAAAATACGCACCCGTTCAGTACTTAGAATCTAGTGAGTATCCGGAAGAATTTACAGGGGCCTATTTCATAAAACTTACATAGTGACTGGCGGTAATATGAGATTACCTTCAGTAATTAGAATTTACAGTTTACACGCGCTTCATAAAACTACGTGTCAATAAACTTTGATTGGGTCTCGAAAACGCAGGAAGAACCAACACACTGCTTCTTTCACGTCGGCACCGCTCTGACTTTTTACATTCTGTAAATACTTTCTGTCAAAAACTTTTATGAAACAGAAATTTTACAGTCGGTCAAAATTTGGCGGTAATTACCGTCCAGTAAGTTTTATGAAACGGGTTCCAGGTATTACGAATAGGTGAACTCAAACCCATATGAGTACTACTCACATTTCTGTTCGTCATACTTCGTACACTCAAACTTCGATATAACGTAGCCTCAAAATCCCCGCAAATATGTTACGTTATATCGGAGATTACGTTATAAACGGTGCAGTTTACACTACATTCCGTCGGAACGGACCCATATTTTCAATACGTTATAAAAGAGAATACGTTAATCCGGCGTCCGGTTTATCGAAGTTTGAGTGTACTTTGAGTTTCTAATTTGAGTATTACTTAACTCAAAGCATACTCCTGCATAGATAGCTCAAATGTCGTGACCGGACCTCTATTTCCTTCCCTATGCATCATATAAGGTCATTATGACACTAAATGACACTTTATGTCGCTTTATGCCGGTTTGCGCCGCTTTACGACGGATGCCATGTCAAAATGGCAATATGAGTATCATTTTGCGAACCCTGTGCGCAGGTAGATTGACAGGGTGATATGCCGAAAGCCTGATGATCTGGCGGTCCGCTGATTGAACAGGCTGATAAGTTTGTTGAATGAATTGATGGCACACCATTCGCATTCGGAAACGCTGTAGATCCTAACTGCGAACAATGGTGGACGGATGAGTTATTCGATTGGTACATACACTGGCGGAGTAATTCAACGAATTCTGGGCAAATGGGCAACTGACGAGCGTTCTTACTTTGATTTTGGCTTTGCATCGTGAAGAAAAGTTGAATCCCCCTAGACTATTGCTGCTTCATGACTCCGAGTGCTCCGACGCCGTAAATAAGGACGTAAAACTTGGAATCAACTACTTGAACACGGTAGTAGCACTAGAGGTCGGCCATGGGCGCACCTCAGAAATCCTCAGACCAAATCCTCCATCATAAAGTTTGGGCTGTCAGCTATCCATAGTGAGCTTTGAAATGTACTCTGTCTCGACGAAATCGGCGAGCATTACATAACCTGCATCACAGCCTTTCACACCAAATGGGGGCGGCCCGTAGCCAGGCCATCTGCTTCTGCGTATCTGAAGCGTACAACCAGCACGATTTGTTCAGCTTTCAGTGTGAAAGACAATCTGCCCGTCCGTTGGCATACCAAACGACGACGTGTTGTTTTTTTACCCACTGCTCAGAGATACCAGTTTCGTGATGTAACGAATCACGGTATAGCTCGTGATATGGTATGTCCCTTGGAGTTCTGTTGTCCCGGTTTGACGCCAGAATACGTTTGGCCTTGGGAATGACAGTGCGGTATTCACCATTTCATCTGCATTGGTGGGCCCTGGGGAAGGAAGAATCGTCCTGAAGAGCCTCGTGAACATTCAGAGGCTGGCTTTAATGTGTATTGATCAATCTGATGTTCATAATCATCAAATTGCTTTCGACATGTCTTCTGAATGACATCAGCTGCGGCTCTGGTGGTTTTTCTAGCCATTGTCATGGTGAAACGTTATAAGGCAATGAAAGGATTAAGTCAACTTACATGCTTGAGTCATCATATGAGGCTTCGTTGAAATACTTGAGGGACTTGGAAGGATTCAAACTGTTTTTGCAACTACCCTAACTTTAGTTGCTCTACTAATGTTTAGAGGATAGTGTGGCAGTTTGCCTAAAAAGCAATGCACGAAATCCAAATGGGCCCAAACTGAACGACACAGATTGTGAGGCTCGTTTCACGTGCAGCGTTATGCGATATGACAGAGAGATTGATATTGTGGTGACGGAGGCCCGCAGGTCCAACGTCTGCTGTCGCAGGTACAGCCTTTGGCTCTTTCGAATGAAAGCTGTGCAGCATACGCGACTGAACTTGGCCCACGACCACTGCACCGTAGTGCACGAACTCCTAAGTTTTTCTCCACACTACAAGATCAGTTCCGGCTTCATGTCCACTATGGGTCACATAAATCAAATGGCTTTGTTATAGGAGCAAAAATGTTGACTGAATCTGACGTGTAGAGGTTTCTGGAGCACTGGGGGAAAATCGCTGGTGCTGAGCTCAGCGTACTGTGGAGCCAAAATTTGTGGCATTATCTCTGGGTAACTCAAATTTGGCTGTTTTGTTCCATCATTTTTTGTCAATTTTCATTAATAATCAGCAGCCAGAACCTGTTCATAGGTTTGACTCAAAGGTACCAAAATGATCAGGACGGTTCCAGAAGTGCAACTAATTTCCGGAAGCAATTTTGCATTTTCAAATGCACTCCAGGGGTAAACGAAGTCAAAAATGCACAGAATTAAGTACCGTGTTGTGCCCTCAGTTGGGACAGGTGCCCTGGCGTGGAGCATCCGTCCAACTGTATAAAATCGTAGTGTAGAGGTGAGCGCCTGTGGCCTCACAGGCCGCCTGCTTGCCTGTGCCTGAGAAGATGTTGAAACGAGCCTGGCCCGGTAGCGTGTGCCCTCATGCAGGCGGCCCCCTGTCCGCCTGCAAGATTTGGTTGAGATGCCCGGCCTGGCCTGTAAGCCTGCGGCCTGTAGGTTTTAACTGGCAAATTTCGTAAAAACCTTTGTTATTGTGATTTATGGCAAAACACTTCAGTTTTTAATAAGCACCAATACGGCTAGGCTTCGTGCTTGCATTGGATGCGTGTCTATTGCTCGTTTTCCGAGGTTAACCAACATTTTTTGGCTTCGTTTTCCATGTGTAGAGACCGACAGGCACTTTAAGTTATAGTAGATGCCCGCTCCCCGTGCCTGTGCATTTCAACAGGCCCGCCTGGCCCGGCCTGCACATGCAGACAAGTCATTTGGGCTGGCCTGTGCCCGCGGACACAGGCACACGCGAAGGCATTTCACTACTGCCTGTACGGGCGCTCATCTCTACCGTAGTGCTTCCGAAGCGCATCACAGTTATGCAATCACAGAGACATTGTTAGAATGCTCGTGATGTGCCCGTTCTTATTCACTCATCAACAGTTTCAAAAGATTAACCGTTTTCGAAATATTTGCTGGCAAAGGTGGACTGCGAAGAACAACGTTACCCATCTTCAGAGACTTTGACCTGGCAGAAGCAGTTTTAGGCCGAGTTAGTGACCCACAGTTGCATGAAGTCTAAGCAATATTATCAGGCCCCTGCTAAGTTTTTATCGCATTGCGAAAACCTGTTTTGCAATACGAGCGTTTCAAAAATGTCCGACATTTTTGAGTGAGCACTCGAGCGGCTTCTATGCGAAGGATGAGTTCAAGAACGTTGCAAGGGCAACTTTGGATACCAAAGTGTAGCAACTGGGTTTTACTTAGGATAGCGGCAGGCCAGCACAGGCTATCAATTCATGGGAGTCAAACAAGACAAATGGGAAAATAAATGAAATTATTCACCACGGTTCTTGTCACACGAGCCCTTTAACCGGGCACCACAACGAGATACAACTGATCCTGGTAAACACAATCCCCTTTAAGGCACCTGGACACTGTCGTTTGAACGACAAGAAACTCGTAACGCTACGTTTCATTTAAACTCTAATGAGCAGACTCAGGTGGCCATGATGACGGCAGAGGATCAATATCTCTACGGCGACTTGCATGAACTGAGTGCCGCATTTGTGGTCGTACCTTACAAGGTGGGTCGAACACAATGCAGGGCGTGATAGCATTTGTTACTGATTTTCATTCAGTATCCAGTGAGAGCTTTCCAATGCCCATTGGCACCCTAAGACGAACTTGACGCATTACTTCATGCCCTGGAAAACAAGTTCGTAGACCAGATTGTGGGACGATTAGCAAAGTAAGGGGTTTCCATTTCTAGACGAGGGCGATCACAAAACTGGAAGAACCACGTATCTAAGCTGCCGTTGAATGCTCTTATTTGAGCCACCAAGCCTTTTGTGAGGACATTTGTTTCAATGTTGAGTTTTCCCTAATCTCGCATTTCAATGAAAGCCCTTGTTATGATCTTTCAGAATCAGTAATTTCATATGACAAAAGTGTCATCGTTTTTAAAAATAGGGCGCGAATACAAAGTGTTTCAAATCGCAAATTTTCGGTATTGTAACTTTGACCTACGTGACCCGCTTCCATGTAGAAACGGTGACCCTCACTTCAGTAGTTTTGAAGTAGCATTAACAGCGTGCTTACTACGAATTTTGAGAAAATTCTACTGTAGGTTTTACGTGAAACAGGCATTTAAAAACGGTTCCTCACTTTTAGCTTAAAGTGCTGTAATTTGGGCCACTATGAATGCACATGCCTTCAAATGGGAATAACATGCTGAACTTTATCTTCTTAAATTAGTTTCAAACTGACTTGATAATTCGTAAAACCATTCTGGGGGCTCTCCCTAATAGCTATATTGCACTCCTGCATCGGTAAATCGCAGCTAATAGCAGCGTAGCGGCGTGAATTGCGATAAGCTACTTATTTCAATTAGTAAACTATGTGCTAAATACGATAGCTTCAAAAGGCTCTAAAACTAGTAGGAAGTAATCTGGTAGCTTAGGGCCGCGAAAAGAGCCAAAAATCGTGGTGGCTCAAATTAGAGCACTCTATCGAAATGAACATGTTTAACTTTAATTGCTCATTACTGGGCCGTGTAAGCAGCTACATCCTTGATTATTTTTTGAAAATAAACATTATGAAATGAACTTCGTTTTTGCCAACGTTCATTATTCTGCTCCTTGTAGTTCAAACGATATTCTGCTGGAAATTTGATGAAATGTGAAAAGTGGCTCAAATTAGAGCATTTAACGGTATTGTTTCTGGCCAGGAAATCAAGGATGAGTGCCAAGAACTTCTAAACAGCTCAGTTTTATTACATTCTAAACCACATTTAGCCTAGCACAGTAAAACGTTCACTTTCAATTCATGTTTTTGCTGCATGTCACAACAGAGCTTTAGTCCTCCGCGTGGTAAATCACGGTGCGCCCTCTGAGAGGCCTTTCGGCCTTCAATGCCTCATCGGTCTGCGTGCTTATGGTACATGTCCTTAGTTCTGCCGTAGCTCCGTCAATATCTGGCTGTCCTGAGGGACCTGGAGCAGCAGCCGGATGTAGAGGAGTGTTTACCTCTGCAGCAATTGCGTCCGGGTCTTGCCCACAGATTCGAAGAACAAGCTCTTCGTCTTCCAGCCACTCTAACTCTTTAGAATTAGCCTTCGCGGCCTCCAATTTAGCACGAACTTGAGCCTAAAATGGTACGGGGTCGATTAAGTGGACAAATTTAAAGTGCAGTATACGACTGTGATCCCTCTGCCTTACTAATGTTCCTGATTTTAGCGCGTTCCACTTTTTTCTCAAAAACCCCGCATTTTGGTCCTTCTCCAACCATCCAATTTTCTGCGTTTCCCTCACCACGTCATTCCAAGCGTTTTGACATTTTCGGCTCCTACGTCCTGCATGACCTTCAGGAAATAACTTCTCTTTGGAAGCCAGAAATAGCCGTAGCGATTCCAGCATCCTCCGCCTTTTGGCTTGTTGTGGTGCTACCGCGAAACAAATTTTATCATTAGGCTAAGTACAAAATTAAAGACCAGTTTCAGTAAAGATTTGCTCGTACCCTCCAAACTCATTTTGACAAACTTGGCTCCAAAAATAAAACCGTTCAACCGAACTGCTTTGAAGATTTGAGAGGAATGAGCGGTACCACATCGAGGTTTAAAAACGCTGTACTGAGGTTTCCAACCAAGTTTAATTTTTAGAAAAAAAGTTTGTTCTGTTGTTTAGCGTTCTTTTGGCGCTTCATTGTTGCTACAGAGCTTGAATGGCGATGCCTATGTAAAACGTCATAACCCTGTTGAGTGGAAGATGACGCAACTCACTGCTTCGACTGCGGGTCATATGCGAAGGCTAATGACAGTGGCGGTCCTATAAATTTCATTTAAAGGGTGCTTTGCCCCATAGACGGCAATTTTATGACGGATATTCGGATAGTCCGCTTGATGTTGGAAACTTTCTCCTCTTAAAATGCTATAAGTTCTATTAACTGATACCAGATCATTCCAAAGGCAATTCCGTGTACGTATTCCGAACGCCCAGACATTGTCTCGTCATTGGCTTAGGCGGTAAGATGACTGCTAAATAATGACACTGCTGGCCACGCCGGGATACAAGCCGGAACTCTTAGCATTCACAATCATTCCCAAGTTTCCCTTGAAAATATATTCATTATCCACCTCTGAGCCATCCACAGAAGGACGATATTCCTGAGGAGCTTTGACCCGCAATATTTTAACCAAGTGTTCCGGTGTAACTGAGGGGTTCACAGTTCTTGACGGTTCTGTCACTTGATCAACAAATTCGAAAAAAGGTCATCATTCTGGGTAGAACCACCGCTCATACTTAGTAGTTTCCATAAGTTGTTCAACAATAAAACAAATAAAAGGCTCAATCTGACTTTGCAAGGACTTCACCCAGACAGCAAGTACGTTTAGTGCGTATAGTTCCATGCAGATATAAAGACGCTCAATCCTTGCTGTTTTCCACGCCCGTGATTTATAATCACCTGAGCAGCAAGAATAACAGTGTAGCACTGAATCAAAAAAAGGTGAACTAATTTTTACAACAGAGCTTAGTTCACACATGTATATCTTTTAAACTCCTACTGCAATCAAAATAATGCTGCCATTGAATGGGGAGATGAGCATGGCAGGAAGTGAGATGGCATACTCAAGCGGCAAGACAATTAACTGCCATACAAATCGAGGATAGAATCCTTCAGGAATATCACACGGGATTTCCATAAGACGGAATTAAAGCGTTGGCAAAGTGCTGAAGGCAAGACTGAACAAGACGCTGCTGCAATGGCTATACCTTGTGTGATCACAAGCATGGCAATCAGCTCTCATGCCTCGGACAGGTCATCAAACGCAGATGGTACATTATGCCGAAGCCCTTCCACACCGTATATTATAAATAGCCAGCTGTTGAGGAGGTCTAATTTGCCTTCGGGTCTGACAATCGCACTTAAAGACAGGATAAATGCAAAACAGTGGGCGCTTAATATGGGGATCGACATGAACGTTTCAACTTCGAGCTCTTCGTAGTCCAACATTACTGACAGCCCCACCGCTATATGCAGAAGGATGAGAAACATTTTCGTGAACGATGCTAAATAAAGTTTATCGCAACAGCAGAATAAGTATTTTAAGCACCTTTTGCCCAATAAAAAGTGCACTGACACTCAACTGCCTCCAATGATTTGAGTTGACCCGGGACACATAAGTTTTAGTGGCATTGTAAATTCAACTAGGACGAACTACGGTTTATGTTTGTGCACGCCTTTGACTTGTGCTGCACGCACACTAAGAGGTAGCAAATAAGGCGAGTACTGACTCGCAAGTTGACTGTTCATCTGAGAGCTTTACTTTGTGTAGAGCCCTGCGTGTTTAACTGTTTGGCCTTAACCGCTGCCGTTAACCAAATTCGTCGCACAACTGATTTAGAAGGTTTCTAACCCCCTATTTGACCTCCGTGGCATTAACCAAAACGATTAAATGGGGTCCAAATTCGATTAACCGGTTAAAGATCCTTAACCGCAGTTATGGCTAACCACGTTTAACCACGGTTAAGATCAGTAAAATTAGAGTTTTTATATGATTTGTGCCGTAAGTCGTGGTCTGGAACCCTAACTCATTGTATTTTGCCTCAAGTGTCCTCTTACTAGGCCTGTCGCACTGTCTTATAGGCTTTTTGTAAGCAAGAACGCATCTCGCATCCATTTATCAGCTCGATGAACTATAATAATAATTAGCACTGCGATGATTTCATCGTCAAACCTTGTTTTTCAGTGCTTCCGGTTGAGATGGATAACGATTGTACGTCTTTCTTTACCTAACCTACAATTATGCGGCCGCAGTCATGTTTATTTGACGGTCCTAGTCACCTTGACCTAAGCCTGTACGCATGTAAATGATTGCACTGAGCAGTTCTACACCGCCTATTAGGCGCCGATTCTGGTGAATACAAATACAAATGTATCCACACGTGTAGGAGGGTTTTTATGTAGAATTCCCGAAAGTTACATTTGTAAACACCGTTAAGATCCCGCAAGTCGTGCTAAATTTGTGCAATAGTAAAGGTCGGGCCATGGTTAACCGCGGTTAACCCGGTTAAAGGCTTAACGGTTGACGGGTTAACCGGTTACGAAAATTTCAACTGCACAGAGCTCTAACTTGTTGTATGAAAAGTAATCGCTTCATTTGACTATACACGTCTGCCAAGTCTGGAAGAATGTTAATTTTATTGAAGATACGCTAATATTAACAAATAAACGCAAACGGTCTAACTTATCGTCATGAAATGAGACTAAATATCATCGTCATTATTCACCAAATATCCATCTAGTGCAGCTTCAAAGTTGTTGTTGTGTACATCATCTTCATTTTCATCAGCATCTTCAGGTTCAGCCCCTTCAAAGTCCAATATTAAAAGGTTACGTGCGGCCTCCGGTATAAAATGAAACCTGTGAAACTTTGATGATCGTTCCAATGCCATCATAGCTATCACTGGGTCACTCATGTCAATTGCCCTGTTAAGCATGTCCGTCATGGTTATGTCCCTTCGAAATGGCCTGCAATGATCTCTGCGATTCCTTTTATTAATCTTGTGACTGGCTTCTAAGCCCTCTTCGGTAAACCAAGCAGGGGGTAATGGCAAGTTTCTGGCTACCTGTGACCCATGTACTATGAGCTTATGAAGGGTCGGATTGAGAGGAAACCAACCATATAAGTCCACATATCTTGTCAGCACGGTCACGGCAAAGGCCTCATATGCATCGGCATTGATCTTGTATCTAGATGATATACATATCAGCAGCACTTTGATGTTGCTCACCAGCTCCGGGTTTAACCCCAGAATCTGTGCAAACCGAACTGGATTCTGAAACGCTCTTCTAGCGCAGTTCCCATTGTTGCTGTTACCAGTACCATTGGGATTGGGAAAATCAACGCGGATCCCAAATTCGGATTTCAAGTCCGTTTGAATTTCTTGCTTCCTTTGACGACAAATGCGCTTGTTCACTTCTCCTTGTATTCTGCTCTGACGAATTGGAAGCCTATACGAAAGTTTCAACGAACGTGTTCAACCAGCAATGAAGTGGGCTTATTCCATAATTCAGTGCTCCTTCTATCGGTTCAAAGACTTCCGTTCCAATGTTTTCAACTACGTTGAATTCGGAAGGTAAAGCCCCACACACAGCACAGCAATTTGATGAAGTACCCGTTATTGCATTCAGCACTTTGCCGTCGATCATGGTCATGTACATTTCAGGTGTTGCAACAACCAAGTGTCCAGCAGACGTTGATGTCCGCAGTTCACGTAGATAGTTTACCTCTTCCTCTAACTCATCCACAAATCTATATGTGCAAAGAACTTTAAATATAAAACTGTATAAAATGGTGATTTTGATTATGGTGTGAATTTGCGAGTCGTCCTTATGTGATGGAAAGTGGTTGTACACAAATTATGTATCACTGTTTCTGTATATCACCTAACTGTATCATTATGTCCGTTCCAAATTATTATCTGAGTCATGATTAATATTCTTCGGTAGCTGAATTTTGTAGATGTTGGCTGTGTTAAGCTGTTACTGAAAGTAATGACGGACTTACCGTACAGTGAACTCAGAAGTTTCTCTCGCAAATTTGAACATAACTGGCCGAACAAGCCTGCTGGAATATGGTGAGGGATTCTCCCATATGATGTTTCCGTCAGAGTCAATAAGTTTAAGGGGATTTAAGCTCGCTGTGATGAGACAATAGTCTGGGGCTTCTAGCTCATTCTGTTCAATATCAACCCGAAAATTTTGATGATAGATGCTTTGCCCGGTGCTGCCATCAAATCCATACGCGCAAATAAAGCGGCAGTCTTTCCGTATCTGGTTTTTAGACGCAAACATCTCATCTATCGCATCCTCCTTCGAAAGTACAAGACGTTCCAGTGTTTTTTCAAGTAAAGGCTGCAATTCCACTCTTGCATAGCTCTCCTGAATTTCTATTCCTCGGTCCGGTCTGCAGCTCAATTTAGTGTGCAAAACCTGCTCATAGCCAGGGAGTATCCGTTCGCCACAGGAGTTGACAGTCTGCATAATATGTATGTATTTTTCCTTGGAGAGTTTGCAGTCCAGTAACAGACGAAGCCCACACAAGGCACTGAGCTTTTGAAGTGGTTTCACAGGATTCTTGTACCGTTGTTTCACAACGTCTGGATTCCAACTTCCATCAAGTATATGTTTGAAAATTCTGGCTTCTTTTTTGCGTCCTGTTTCACGCAAAAGTTTCAAAAAAGCTTCAGTAGCTTGACCAAATGGTAGCGCCGAAAGTAGTTCGTAGGTTTCATCGACATCAACCATTCTTGATTTTCTTGACCGCTTGAGTATAAATGGAAGGCGTCGCCGCCCTCTTGGATTGCCAGTTGGTATTCGGCGAGCACCTGTGATAGTAAATTGAACGGAGACTGGTTAATTAGGGGCACAAATGATGCAAATGAGCAGCTTTTATGAATTTAATTTTCACTGTTCAAAACTATACTTGTGTACCTCTGCGTGGGTCGGGAGGAAGGTCGTCAACTGCCCGATTGCGGAGTGATCTTAGAATAAAAAATTGTCATCAATGAATTTGCTGAACATCTGACAGACATGTTATCTTATTTGACTCACAGCGGCATTTCCTCAGACTTGCAAAGGCACCTCTGGTGGACGTAATTCAACGGAGATTTGGCTTACTGTTAATAGATTGCAATGTCTCTCTGTACACCGCACAATGTTCTCTTCGTAGTGGTTCGATTCGCGTGCCTTTGTCCCAGTGATGCGGTCAGATCATCAGTCAACGGTATCCTTCGCGGCCTCAAAACGTTGAAAACCTTGCAGTTTCTAATTCAGCTAAGCAGCGCACAAAGATGCAGATAAGGCTTGCTCAAGTTTGCATCAAATTATTCAGTTAAATTGGAATGGATGTTCATGCCCCCATCTTTTTTAGAATGATTTTTAACTTGTTTGCTGATAGTCATAAACAAGTCGGCCGATCTCCATGGACATTGACAATCATCATTCGAAGTCTTCGAACGAGATTGAATGACTCAATCGGCGAGTGCAACATCCCACATCAAGGCGAAGCATACGCCCGGCAGAACGAAAGACTTTCATTTCCCGTTGTGTTCAGTTACAGTTTACAGATACGAAAATCTCAAAGCGTACATGTCAGCTCCTTCAATTGAAACTCATCTCTTGGGCACCACCATTGAGGTGTACATAGACCCCTGCGCGGTTGAAAGTTTCTTAACCGATTAACCAGCCGAAGGTTAAACCTTTAACCAGGATAACCGCGGTTAACTACGGCCTAACGTTGATACTTAAAGAACTGTAGCACGCCTTACGCTGTTCAAGCTGGTGTTCGCAACGTTTGACCTTCGGGAGCGTTAGTCAGCTTCACAATAAGCCGTAGTTGCTTCTGGATACATTTATAAGCACATTCCTTGCTAACCCGTATATCTTGAAAGCAGTATGTCAGTTCCTGTTGTTCTCATTTTTCCGGGGTTAATCGTGATTAAAGGCACTAACATTCTCAACCAGACCATATTGCGTCCTTTAACCTCAAACTATGGACGAACTGCAATCTGTACGCACCTTAAAATATTTACAGCATTGTGAGAGTGAATAAGGAAGGCGGATAGCGAAAACGTAGCAGCAGTAATTGTATATACCGGTAATGGGAGCGCCCAAACATCTAGCCGACGCTCCCGTGTTTACGTAGTACCGTCAAGACAGTGTGACAGCTGCAGCAAGAGTTACATAGGGATCAAAATATGATGAACTATGGTTCCGGAACCGAATTAAGGGCCGACATTGTAGAAAATACCCAAGTTGTACTCGTCATAACCGTGGTCAACTGCGGTTAGCCATAAACGCGGTTAAGGCTCGTTAACCGGTTAACCGAACTTGGGCCCCATTGAATTGACTTTGTTAAGGTCATAGAGGTAAAAAATATGGACCAAAAACGAAAAACAAGCCTTATAACGAAATTAGTTAACCGGCAGCGATAAAGCTCAATCAGTGAACCACGCAGGGGTCTAGGTGTACACGAGAAGTAGCAAAGAATCAAGTGTGCCCTTTCTGGGCCAGTTGCAAGAAGCAACTACGATGAGTCAATGAGGGGACACATTTACAGCTCCGTTCGTTTGGCGTCCATTTCCATGCGTTTGCTCGGTCCCAATTGCTCCAACCCGTCAAATATTGAAAAGGTACACAAGGGGTTAATCGACCTCTAATCATGTGCGTTATGTTCAAATAATCTTGCCAATTGATGCCTACGAGGGAGTTCAACCGCTTGCGGAGGCATTTATCCGAGTCTTAGGTAGTATCTCAGAGCACCCACCGAATTATTACTCAGTACCTTCCATTTCATAGCCAAGAGAAACACACGCCTAGAAGAATCCCCTACAGTTGATACAACCTGCATCGTTGGTTTTTCCGCCGTTGTTTAAGCTTTGGTTCATGAACCTCATGTCGCAAGCTCCTCAAAACTCCGACCAAGGTTTGTCATCCACCGCGATTTACTCAGAAGAAGGCAGTCTGGCCCGCTCTTAGATTCGAACAGGAAAATATGCAAATCTCATTTATTTCATGAACATAGAGCTCTGAGGCCCATAGTTCAACCAGCCAATTTACATGCGACCCAAATATCGTACAATCAGTTTGTTTTTTCCGATTTATCGTTCTCCTTAACCAGCCTTTATTTTTTATCATGTATATTTGAATGAGGCCCAATTACATAACATGAGCTTAGATTTGCGTCCTCAGAAACTGTTAGCAAAGATTTTGTTAAGCTTTTCGGGAAACTCGCCCCCATTAAACTGTTGTTCCTTATAAGATCGTCCATGTGTCACGAAATTGTCTTGCAGGACCTAGTTTCATTCGACTTGACTTGACCGTTTGAATTGATTCGTTTCTGTAAACAAAACAAATGTGAAATCCAAAATTGATACGAGGTCACCATCATGTCGCTCGGCCCGAGTGGTTCATTTGCTGTATAAGCATCAATCCAGGAGGTTGCATTTCTAGACAGCAGTTGCCACTTAACGGCTGCACTTGAAACAGTTGAATTTTCCAGTATCTATTTAACGTTCACGTATAAGCAGCATCGCATTTAATAATGAATCAAAGTGTCACCACAGGCAGATAAAGTTGATTTGAATTGGTTGTCATGTTGTACACCTGGAGCATGTTCTGGTAAAATTTAATAAGTTAGTTACTAAGTATAAGGGAGAGAGTCCGGATGTTAAGACAGAAGTCCACTTTCAGGAGAACGTCACTGATGAGTAGGGTTTAAAGTTAGAAAGAAGAGAGTTCTGAGTCAGTAATAGAGAGGGGCTGAAGGTCAGTTACAAGTCAGTGGCTATTTTTAGTATTTGTTGTTTTGAAATCTAGCAACTGTTTCAGTTATATTAACATTTTGTAGAAAATAACTTAAAGCTTTTGATTATAAAGTTATTATTATGGTTGGCATTTAGATAGCCCCAGAATAAGAACACTTGTTGTTACTGTTGAAACTAAATCAGAGTTTTGGTTATAGCTATTGTCCTTTTAAATCATTTCAGGCCATTTCAGGTCATTTAAATCAGGCCATTTCCGAGTTACATATTTCTGAGCTACACCAGCTTCCTCTCACATGTATCCACCTAGCGAGCAATAGATCGTGCTTTCGGGTGCCCATATCTCATTGAGCCAGCGCAAATGTTCGATTCAAGCTGTGAACAACGGCAACCGTTAGAAGTTTGCAATTAAGTCCTTCAAGTATGCCATGGACTGTTTTCTCGGCAGTCTGTTTTCGATTTTCGGAGGCATTTTGCTGAAAAATGATTGAAATGGCCGGATGTATGTTCTGGTTGGCCATTGTGGCGGCCGTGCCCGATTCCATATGCTAAAGGACACCCCCGCCCCGATACGCTAAGCTTACCGTTTATTAGCGCCCGCCACATGGTCGAAAAATGAAGAACATCCCCAAGTTACCCACCTCCGATAGGCATCGGCCGGGCCCGGGTGGGCTTCTTTGGTGGCTTCGCCTGTGCTACGGAGTTCATGGCACCATTTAGTGCTTATTGCAGGTAGTCTTGCGCCAGTTTGATAGAGCGGTCAGGAAGTTCATTCGTAACTCTATGCGACACGGTTTATCTGTTTTGGACTCTCTCGGGTGACGAAAATCTAGATTGGAAGAGCTTAGAACCCATGATTCTTTATTTGTTAGCATAGTTCGTCCTCTCCTACGATGGTCCCAGTGCCAAAAGCAAAGAGTGCGAATACTGAGCAAGGTGCTTAAAAGCGACCATGTGATTGTTGGAAATAGTAAACGCAGCAACGGCCGCAGGGGAAACGCAAAATGTTGCGCTAAACACGGGGAACTCAAATTACCAAGATACGTTTGCGTTGGATCCAGCTCCAGCCTGCATTCAGAATGCAAGCGCAGGGGTATGGTGCATTATGAGCACATCCCATGTAATCGCAATTTAAGCAACCCAGCCCGGGTAGCCCCGTTCCCATCGGTGAGTCTAGGGCGGGCGGACTCTGTAGCAATCGGACTGTCGTGGCATAAGTTGTAAGCTGTTTGACTGGGTGGCCATAGGCAGGCGCTTGGTAAGGGCTTGGCCATGGGCGCCAACAATTCGTTCCATCAGCAGAAAAATAACCGTTACGAATAGTAGTATACCTGATTGTTGGTGTCAGCTTTAAAATAACGAATAAAAGTACCACCGGCCGGTTTTTGGTAGGCGTTGGCTACCTATCTGTTATCGAGTTCCAACTTGAGTGCCAACAGCTTTCCTCAATTTCTGGATCTGTGAAGTCCTCCACGCAACTTAGCTCCGACCGCAACCCTTGCCAGGCTTCTGGGGGTGCTTAAACACCGCAAGCATTGTGGTGGAGCCGCTACTGCTGTGGAAGCATAGAAAGGAAGCTGAAAACTGTACGTTTGAACGCCCTGCAGTAAATCTGACATTATTACGACAACAGAAATTAGCTCTGAACTCGACTCATTCATGAACAGCTTTATGAAGCCCAACTCAATGATCAGAAAGTGACTGGAAAACATCATCAGAATAGGAAATTGGTCTTTATAGCTGGTTGTCGAATTTTAAAATGGTTCAAGCAACATGCTCAGCACCAATATGAAAGCACAGATAAACATTACTCAAGTCTAAAATGATAGCAGTAGGAACGGCCGGGACTCTCATCAATACTTAAGTCGTAATTAGTATTTCCCTGTCTACTCGGCCTACAAAGCAACATTGGATGCGTTGACAAAAACTTTGGCCGCTTTGTAATAATGCAAAGTTTGGCAACCATAAAATCTGAGTCGTTGAATTAAAACCCGCGATAATTCAGAGCAATACGTACGCTCAGTCAGTTGCGGGACAAGCGGAATCTACGGAACAGTCTACCAGTCGCTACCAAATGGGAGAACACATGTTGCCATGGAGCAAGTTATGAGCACCATTCTGTTCCTTGCATCTGTAATTGCTGGGATAATGACAGTAAGTTCCGTCGGGCTTGACAAAGGATTCCTGGTCATTTAATGTGCTGAACATGAAGGAATTGTCATAGTAGTGGACGTGTTACAGGGTGAGGCAGATGTTCTGTTACATAGACAGGACGCTGTTTCTCAGGATCTAGTGAAGTGACGGCAACGACACTTGGCGCCAAAGAAGCGCTTATAGTCTACTTTCTTCATGCGCAATATCATGCCCTTCGGTTTACTGCCACCTTTTCGAACGATAAAAAACTGTCCCTCTGCACGACCGGGCCGGCGCGCAGCTCATTTTGAAAATGGCTGTCCATTTCTCGAATCGTAGCTGCGTTCGGTAATTCGCCACTGTTGCTTCTTGTAGCTCAGACTTGTTCCATCCTCACCCCACCGAAGTAATCATCGCTAGAATGAATGCATTATTGTTTCAGTTCCTTGTTACTGTGGGCCATTAGAAATGAAGGCCGCGGATAGTTATTACTCAGTCCTGATTTGGAAGGTTTTGAAAATGTGGGGACAAAACTTACTTAAACGGTGGGGTGGGATTCAGGGCGACAGGCCAGGATAAAAGGGCGCTAGACAGAGTTTCACGCAGCAGAGCAAGACAGCAGACTAATTCCAGCGTAGACAGAAATTATACTACGGCACGGCCTATTCCATATGAAGGAGGGGTGTTACTATTCTAACTAGTATTTCTTCTATATTGGCTGGCGCTGGCGCTTATCATCTCAGCGTTATTTGTAAGTCCGGCGTAATTCATTATTACTATAACTACTGCCACCACTATAACTGACCATTCAGAAACCCTCTGAAGCAGCCCTCCTCCGGACATCATACGTTATTCTAGTTCCATAACTTTTACATCCTGTTGGCCGATCCATCGCCCAATGCTGTCCAGTTCCTTCTAAACCCTCCCGTAAACGAACTGGCCATACCCTAAAGCTCCCGGTTTCAGCCGACAGTTTCATAACGTCTCAAATAATTATGGTCTCGTTCATATCGTGCCATTTTCAAACTATCGGCCCTACTCGACTCTCACCGTAATGTGGTAATGGACAGATTTTTAATCATTATAATGAGAAGTTAAATCAAACAGAATGTTGCATTTGTTCGTCACCTTTTGCGCATACATAGTTGTTGTGTGTTAAAACGGATGAGCATACTCGATACTATGCTTATTGGTCATTGACTTGGATGAGCTGATTTGTGGTCATTAATGTACTTGGTCAACTTTTACCTGGATGACATTACTTGGTCGACCCATGTCATGGATGATCCAGGCTTGGATAACCTTGGTGCTGGACGAGACTGCGTGGACAAGACTGACTTGGATGATTGTGGCCTTGGACGAGCTTGGCCTGGACAAGCAAGGGTGGACGAGTTTCAACTGGACGATATGTCCGAGACCCAAAATTTCATCTACAATCTCATGCTTAGGACGTTTGGGATGCGTACGTGAATCTTTCAACCTCGAAAGCTGCCTCAACGGGATATTCACACAGAAAATTTGAATTTTACAGCTAACGGGGACCAGTGCGGGAGGGCGCCAGCTGTGGTCAAGAAGGCAGGCATAAAAGCTACTTAAATCCACTAAAAGTTTCCATGAGCTCCTCAAGATGAAGATGTATATATTACGGATTCAGATGTTATTAAACAGGACAGCAAAACATGTTTTTAGAATGCATGTGTAACTCAAATTGTACACATGTCTCCTCCCACCGGGCTTCAGGGTCTGATGGAAACTTTGAGTACCATTTAACACCCTTATTTGGAAAGTAGCCTACGTAGGACATTAAAGGCATTAGATTCAACGTTAATTTTTGCGAAACGCATGGATGTAATGGATTAATTTTGGAACTGGTTAAAGATCATTCATATCCATTACCATCCAACAGATATTTAAAGAAACCCATTGTTTTCAAAAAATTAGCGCGTGAATGAACTGTTTGAAATCACAAAACAAGTGGTTTATGACTTCGACGTCGCTGACCCTTTTCTAGGAAGACTTGGTGACCCTAACTTCAGAATACTCTAAATGAATTCAATGCAAAGCCAGCTGTGAGTTTTCAAGAAGTTCCCACGTTTTGTTTAGCAAACCGAACAATTAAAAGACAGTACCTTTAAGTAATGCTTTTCAACCTTAAGTGCCCTGGGTTGGGACAGTATGTAAATGCACTTATTTAAACGGAAGCTAGACTGAGGCATTGTTTACGCTGAGCTTTAATTTTTCAGATTGCCGTTAAAGTTTAAATGGAATCTACCGTAACTCCTATAAAAATCTTTTGTGAGGATACTCTGAAAGTATTCACCTACAAAATGCAGTTAAATGCAGTTAAACCATGTTTAACCTCAATTAGCCAAAACTTGCAATTAGCTTACTGCATAATTAAATTTTACTTTGCCAATCGGTCCTTGGGCGTGTAGGTACACATTTTACACGATAATTAACACTGAATAATAATTTTGGTCGAGCAGAAAGGCCAAAACTTCCGGTGTCCCTAGTAAGAGCACCATAGAAAAATCAGTCAAACTAACTTCAATTAGCAGTAGCTCCGAATTTATAACAGCCAGATCCTTGATTGTTTGCCATAAAACGTGCGTCTACAGGTGTTTAAATTCTGATACGTGTCAAGTTAGTAAATATCCCATGTCAAAAGCTAGGGGTCGCAGAATACGAGGGTGCGTGAAAATTTTCCCAAATAAGGGCGTCAAACGGTAGATAGAAGTGGTGCATATGCCTGCGACCTCATTGGGTTACCTCCGACACTGACCCGTGTTGAGGCAGCATTCAAATCTTCCGAGGTAGTGCCCTACTTTAACAATTTTTTTGGGGATTTGAGCAAGCATGAAGCGAACATTATTTAAAATTTGTTGGAATTCAGTCCAAAAGAACGTTTTGAAGCTGATCTGGTTGACCAGCTGAAGTAATTCTATAAAATACTATTCTAAATAAAGTAGTGTTGTCATGGCTATTGCTACCGCAGGTCACCCACGCCGCAGATCACCCAAAACGCCCACGCCCCTTCTGACATTGCGCCAGGTGGTTTGAACGTACTTGACGGCGATGTTGTTTGCCATCTTTTCGGCAGACTTCTGCTGATTAATCATAACAGGAGCAGAAGAGCTCATACTGTTTTGGTTTCTTGAACGTTAGTGCTACTCGGCAGGTATAATTTAATCGGAGTGGGATACTAGAGCAGGTTCGAACCCTCTGATGCCATAGCATGGTAACTCCTTAGAGAGGGTACCTTGAGTGGTAAACTTGGCTCTCTGAATTTCATCTAACAGCCATGGAGCATGGAACTGTGACAGAGCCCACGGTGCAAATAAGTGTTCAGCGACTGCATAAATGCTCTTACATGCATTACACGTGCATATCACAATCAAGGTTTCAAAATTTCGTATACTCGCATAAATTTATTGTTACTAACACTGTTTTTAGGGAATTCTGTGCGCGTTGACGCCATTGAGAATAGCCGGTTGCGGGGGTTACCTTCCGAGCGCTATAGCTCGTAAACAAGAGCACTTTGTGAAGAGGTGTATGTACAAAAAATGTTCGCCTTGAAGTAGAGAACGCATGTGTGAAGTATTATGGCACTACCGTACGCGGGACTATTACTTTCCTCAATTTCAAGTGGGCAGCCCTGCGTCAGGTGGAGCTCTTGAATTCAAAACAAGGACGTTGATAAGGTGTTTTTGGGGGTTGCGCCCTGAGCAATGAAATTGCCGAAAACTTCAACCTAACATAGCGTTTACTCAAAGTCAAGAAATCGTTTTTCTCCCCTAACTGCCGTCTGACTTTACCGATTTTCAAAGTGAATAGCTCAACGTGATTTTCACGTAAATCTCCACCTATATGAATTTTTGCGGAAGTGTAGCCTTTAAGGGTTCTGCAATATTAGGTGTTTGGTTGAATTTTTTGCCACCGTTGCTATGCGTAGTGATGGACGGCCTTATTTGTCGCCCGTTGCTTTTAAATTGAGAAACTTCAATTTCAATTATCTCCAATGCCCCCCGGTAGATTTTCTTGAAATTTTGAGAATACGTCAGTGGCAGGGTTAGCTAACTGATGAAGAAATAAAATTAAAGGGCAACCTTATGGTTGTCCAGTAATAGCTGGATAAAAATTTTATTTGCAGTAAGTTGCGCATGGTTACGCAATGCTGCTGGATTTCAAATCAAACAGGGCACGCTGGGCTGTATGCCAAAAGTTCTGGAATCTAATAGTCCCGGTTGAGCAAATGTCATGAAACTTCATACACAGCTTGCCTCCATCCTACACTACACCATTGTTGAATATGAGGCTCCTGGGTTCAGTTGTTTGTGAGTTACAAGACATAAGGTGTTACCCTCGCAACTGCTGAGACTTAATGATGGCTCGCTTACTGAAACAGCAGCGAACAGGGCAAAATATACATCATGAACGACCATAACACACTCATACACGAGCATGCACTTTGTTTGCTGCAAAAGTGAACGCGCGCGTAGCCAGTAGTAATCAGGAATGCGTGAAATATATACTTCAGCGTTTCTAGCGGGTAATACTCAAAAAATTCTGTGCGTAGCATATCGGAACGTCAGTCACATGTCATTAACAATAAATTCTGGGTATAAAAATTTAGCACTATGACTTTTTCAAATAATAATAATTTTTCACGAGCATAAACGCTATACCCACCGGGACACAGGGGTATGTCACCTGAAGCTGAAACCCTACAGGGAACAACTAATGCATGAATCGCATGTAACAATCAGATGATTACTTCAAAAGTAACTACATACTTTAATATACCCGCCAATTTACCCTGAAAGTGCCTACCAAATCTAAACATTTGCAAGATTTAGGCCTTTGGGGTTGCTTCAAATCTTCAATTTGAAACACCTGAAAAGTCGCAATATGTTGCGCCTACACACGGCTTTGTCCCACTTATGCAGGACCCCGGGATGGCGACGGTTTTCACAAGTAAGGGATTCACCACCGGTCAGTGAATTGAATTTAGGATATCTCTGAATGGGCAAAATTTGCCCGATCTGAGGGTTCAAAATTTGCAGCGTTATCTGGACTGACAAATTATGTGCAAGCGTCTAAAGTTGAGGCTAGGCCTCCGCAACGGGTCCAGGTCAGACCCGAAGATTGGCGATAGATCCAGGTCTTTTTTGTTCCGGATCTTCCAAATTGGGTTCCGATGGGTCAGAAAGTCAGATCCAGATCTCAGACAAAATTGGATCCGAAAATAATCATAAAGATTCAGATCCGGATCCAGGCCCTGAGCACATTAGAGGCGGATCGTCTTTAAAACCTAGAATTTTCGGTATTTTGCAAACCCATTCAGTAAAATTTGACTGCTTTCCTTGAACAACATCCTGCTCAATACAGTAAACAACCGGGAAGGGTAATTATACCTCGACTTTGCCCGGATCTGATGACTTGACAGATGTCGGGTCTAGATGCACCTAATATTCAGGATCTGTGAATCCGGGCCACGCACGGTACCAGAGGGCTCTGACCTATGTCCTGCTGATCTGAAGATCTGCGAATCTGGGGTCTGTGAGGTCCAGATCCTGCCAAAGACCCCAGTTTTCTTTCCTTAAGATTTTCAAATCTTCCGCCTGCCAAGCCTGCTACTGAACAAATGGAACAACTACGACGTCAGTCCGTTTAACCCCCACCGTGTCCCTCTCAATACTTGTTTTTCATCCAGCTCCTTCTTCAGAGATTAAGTAGGCCCATAAGTGAGCCAAAATTTTGGGCACGTTGAAGTTGGTGGTCTGAAAAGCTGAATGGCTACAAAGTTGGCAAACTGATGCATCGGTGGACTTATAAATCAGCTGACTAGAACGTCGACGGACCGACGCACTCACCACTCGACAAGTTGGCAGATTGACAAGTTGACAACCTGACTGATCGGCTGGCCAAGCAGGGAAACTCACATACATTCAGTCATAGTTAATTACTTCTGCGGGTTCAAACTTCGACAGGTGGATAGATTTACTGAATAGTGGACTCCTTGCAAGACACTCACGCCAACTAGCCCCAAGGACGAGGTGAGTTGACATAACTCGCCATACTTGACTACGCAGTTTCCTTCTTTTAGCCTAGCAACTCAGTATATCCATCTGTGCCTTAAGAAGTTTCTTGGATTGGGCTAGGGAGAAATAAGCAGGTTTTTATAATTCCGTTGTTCCACTACCGGCCTTCAATGGCATTCATGCTGACAAGTGAGCTCAGAGATGCCCGGCTTTTGCGCCTTGGCAGCCCAAAATAAAGGGCAACGCAAAAATGGCCTCCCGGGTAGACAGTACTTTTGTATCTAGTTACATTTCTCTCTGATCAGTTTACATTGAATTGCATACAAGGTCGACCGCAAAACAGGGGATGGATCAAGACTTTCACCCAAGCACCACCTACGATGGACATTGGTATACGCTGGTCCTGTCTTACGTACAGAAAACACGATGCGTGAGGTTATGTTCCGGCGTCAGGTGACTGTAGGAAGAGGCCGTTGTCCTGCACTGTATTGCTGGATTGCACTGGATTGATTGGTCTGTGTCCACACGTAATTCTAAAGTCTCTACTAGTTCTCCACATGTCGTGCCCTCATGTGGTTGTTGTGGTGTTTAACGGTGGCGGACCGGAGGGTGGTGGTACAGGTTTTTCGGGAACCTCCATGGTAATTTGCCTAGACTTAAAAGCTTGGGCTATGCAAACTAGCAGAGTAATTACATTGCGGGTCGCTGCACGCAACAAGCTTCAAACTTCAGCCTCTGACCTCAAGCTGCAGTTTCACGGTCTTTCCATGGAAAAAATTGGGAAAACGTTCAGAACTTGTGGCATAAAATGTATCGTGGCTGTTTTGCGGTTCCGTGAAACAAGGAAGATTTTGTAAAACTTGTCTGTTCTGGATGGTGGTGCCTGTAATCGTCAGGTCTTATGTCGCACACAATATGAATCAATTAGAAGATTGATTGGCAATTGTTTGACAATAGGTTTCTTGTAGTAATTGAGAAGTTTGTGAAAGAACCTTTGACATGCTATAACGAGGGACAAGAAGAACTTCTTAACCACTCTTCTATTTTGTGTCGCAAACTCGCAGTGACAACACAGGGTGAACTGCTGGAAGTATCCAGCAGTTTGAGCAAGATGTTATTCAGTCGGTGGAGAAACAGAGAAGTTGGGCCATTGAAAATTTACAGCACCCCTCGCTGGGCGTACTGCCCTCATTGCCTATCCTGTCACCTGACTGCAGAAACATCACGGAAGTTGTAGCGGCAGTACCTGCATCTGTTTATAGAGCGCAATAAGAGCTAATGTATTCTAGGAATTCAAACGGCAAAATCAAGGGCTTAATGCATGTGAAACGGCATGGAATTGGAAGCTGCCGTCAGTAGTTTCGAGTATAATGTCGGGTTTGTTATGAACCACAGACGAAAGTTGATCCGAGCCTTTTATTGTGTTGATTGGGATATTCCTCTAGCTGTGAACACGATTACGACAAGAAGAATCTGAATCAAACGGGACGCAGCACGACGGTGATATGAAACCTTCAACGAAGCCGCAGAAATGGCTGTCATAATCAATACAGCATTTGCCCCACCGGCAACCACATCATCGATGAAATTAGCACGCTATTCTTTCAGGAGGAAGCAAATATATTCGTGCTGCAGTTAGCCATACGAAGCAGGCTAAAGGACCTCAATTCTGAATAATCAAACCTGACGGGGGTGAGAATTTTCATATGCAAAGTTGAACGCGTCTCTGACGATAACCTGTCAAATTAACTGGTACTGTGGCGCGTGATGGAACAACTTAGATGGATTACCAATTGCGACACCGGAAATCCTGCATTCAAGTGTAGTCCTTGACAATCTGGTAAGCTCCAAGTTTTAAACAGTCGGAATGGCCATTCAAACTGGTGAAAAACTAGCTCGTAGCGTACAGACATGTTACTGCAATCCAGGACCGAACGATGCTCTTCATGCGCCCTTATCAAGTCCATAATAACCTCCACCCGGTGCTATGTCACAGGAGCGGTTGAACGGCTTAGGACCGGCATTATTACGCAAATACATGGACCACAATGCGATGTTGACTTTATGTGGACATGTTAGCTGAAATCATGTAGAGTTTAACTGGTCGACTGGTCACGGGACTTAGAATTTGAATTGCTGCCACGATGTCTTTAAATAAGTCACTACACTCGAACCTCGATATAACGTAGCCTCATAATCCAACAAAATTCCATACGTTATATCGGATTAACCTTACAGCGGACCAAATTTTAATGCAAAAGACACTTGATATGCCAAAAAATATCATATGTTATAGCGTTAGATACGTTACATGGTAGGGCCTTATATCGAGTTTCGAGTGCAATGCGTTATCATAAACGTAGACAATTTCTTGGCACTACCCCTCCGAATTTTCTGGGTCTGTGCCCGAGCGTTTAATGAACTGTACAGCGAAGGTAAGGTTTCGTGAATTAATGCATGGCTGGTGCGAGTTTCTCCGTGGAAAGAGAGTGGAGGTCGATGAAAGTGGCTACAGTTCAATCGCGTGGAGCTCCTTGCTGTGCATTTTCCAGTACTCTCCGTTTCCATACCATCCTGTCTGGGATTCATTGTTGTCGAACCTACATGTTCCATCTAATCATAAATTCTATACCTGAGGCCAATACTTCCAGCTTATCAGTGGCCTTCGCTGGTTCTTTCTTTCTCGAACTATACGCCATTCACATGTAGGTCTACACCTAGGTTTTTTCTCGTAATAAACTGCCTCGTCTTTACTAAAGTTCCCACTGCGTTGGAGCGGGTTTTGCAAGGGCAATAAATGAGCAGTGTCTGATGCATGAATTGCTGATTAACTAACTAATTGGAGCTTACTGGATGTTTCAACTGTAAACAAGATGAGATTTCAGACGGTTGCGTGCGACGCCGCCTGGCCTTCAAGAAATGTCGTCAGTTACACCTTTTGCTCTCATTCTTCAGCAAGATCACAGCCACATTCTGGAACTCCATAAAATTCGTCTCAATCTTTATAGGAGTATCGCATGGCTAAATTGCCTGCGTACTTTGATCTTAATTCGTGTCTGGGGATATACAATTTGTACCTGGGTGTAAATGCGCAGGTAGCTTATGCACTCACGTTCAAGGGAGCGTTTGGCATATCTGAGGGTGGGACGTGCTGGAGGAAGTAGATACTTGAAAGCTGCAAAGGATGTAAAAGCGGACGAACAGTGTATGAAGTGGCTTTAGTTCCAGTCCAGTTATTGGTGTGAAGGTTGGGTCTTTTCATGGAGTCGAGAGGAAGTCTACTCTGATAGTTAGCAACTTAGTCGTGTCTCTAATAATGATGGTACTTTTGGTAGCGTGGATACGTTGTTGCTCTCTGGAGTTAATAAGGACTGAAACTGTTGTGAGGTAGTGAAGATGTCTTTTATTTTATAGTAAAGTATCATTAAGCCTAATACGGCAAACTATTCGGTTTCAGGTAGCACATGTCCCAGCCTCCTTGACCCCAGCAGATGACCTCCGGAAGTGAGACTCGTTGGCGGGAAAATTTGAATTTCTTTAGGGAGTGTATTACTCATCGCCATATGAAAGCTAGTTTTACGGCTTTGAAGTAACTGTGAAGGGATTTATTAAGCTTTTCCTAGTTGAACTAAACGCTTGCAAGTGTTTAGAACCCGTTTTGGTCTTTTTTGGACCAATATAAATGGTTTTAATACAACATGGCGCTGATTAAACTCACCAAGCCAGTTCATTCACTATAATGGGGTCCCCACCCATGTTGCTGCCCCGCCCCTTCTGAAATTGCGCAAGATTGTTGCACTTGACCTTAGGTCAATATTTGACATCATTTTGTATAAGTATTCATGCGTTTCATCCGTATTTAGCTGCTGAACTCACAGTGTGCAAATACAGTAAAAACTCTCAATACCGGACCTGTGAATACCGGTTTACTCGATGTACCGGCACATTAGTGCTGGCCATAGGAATATTCTACCCCCTGAATACCGGATTTTTTAAGAATTCATTGCAAAACCGCAAATTTTTATAGATTTTTGACACTTTTAAGCCCATATTTTTTCATATTTGTGGCATTCAGTGAAAAATGCAACGCATGAGTGCCTCGAGTTCCATGAGTAACTCGCATGAGTACCATAAAAATTAGCTAACTTCAATTAAGATCACCTCACTACAACGAATGTGTTGGTATCATGAAACCGCCATTAGCTGTCTCACTGTGCATGCAATAATGGTTGACAAATTCGGATCCAAGTACAATTGCACACTTTGATATTATGTGCAGCTCTATTGTTGATCAGCTCACGGCGCGATTGATTGACCTGCTGATTGGTCGGCGGCGTGAACGGTTGACGACCTGATATCCTGAGGGCTTGACTGATTGACGAGCTGATTGGCTGGCGGCCGGACGAGTTGACAGCTTGATAAGTTGACGTCTCGATTCATTGACGGGCTGATTGGCTGGTGACCTGGCCGGTTGACGACCTACTACCTTGAGGGCCTCATTGATTGACGGGATGGGTGGTTGGCGGCCTGAGCAGTTCACGGGCTGATTAGTTGACGGGCTGGTTGGTTACCCGGCCGGTTGATGGCCTGCTTTCCTGATGGCCTCATTGATTGACGGGATGAGTGGTTGGCGGCCTGAGCAGTTGACGGACTGATTAGTTGACGGGCTGGTTGGTTGGTTACCTGGCCGGTTGGCGAACTGCTAACCTGAGGGCCTCATTGATTGACGGGATGAGTGGTTGGCGGCCTGAGCAGTTGACGGGCTGATTAGTTGACGGGCTGGTTGGTTGGTTACCTGGCCGGTTGGCGACCTGCTTTCCTGAGGGCCTCATTGATTGGAGGGATGGCTAGTTGGCGGCCTGACTAGTTGACAGCCTGAGAAGTGGACGGGCTGATTGGTTGGTGACCTGGCCGGTTAACGACCTGATACCCTGAATAACTGACGGGCTGACTGGTTGGTGGACTGACGAGTTGACAGCCTGACCAGTTGGAGGCCTAAGAAGCTCACTGGCTGATTAGTTGGCAGGCTGATTGGTTGGTGACCAGACCGATCACATGGTACCCTGAAGGCCTCGTTGATTGACGGGCTGATTTGTCGGCGGCTGGAGCAGTTCACGGCTCAATTAGTTGACCGATAAGATGGCGGATTGACGGCCTGAGCAGCTGAGGCCATGATTGATCGGCGGAATGATATGTTGGTGACCTGGCTGGACGATGGCCTGCCTGGGTGATTGATTGACAGGTTGACCAGTTCACAACTTGACAACTTGACGGGTCGTTGGCCTGCCTAGGTAATTGCCTGACGAGTTGAGGACCTGACTGGTGGTCAGCCCGATACACTGAGGTCCTGAAGGGTTGACTCTCGGCCTGTTTGACGGCCCGACTGGAGGATACGCAAACGGGCTGGTAAGTTGGTAGCCTAAAAAGTTGACGACCCGCTAAGTTGACGGCCGGATTGGTTTAATAGGCTGATGGCCAGATCGATTGACGCCCTTATTAGACATTGATCTCAGTACGTATTTTGGCCTACTCAGGGCCTATAAAGAACTCAAACTTGTGGCTACCTGAACTCGTACTTACGCACAAGTACGCATACTTACTCATGCAGAATTTTGGCCTACCTACGTTTACCTGCTAACAAGGAAACCGTACCGTCTGGTGCCCTAACTTGGGACAGGTAGCCTTAGTTGGGACATTTGAGGTATTTGTTTCAAAGTCAAATTTCGAAGCGCTGAGTCATCAAATATCACCAGATGATACATCATATGAAAGTTCTTGAAACGGGCTTTCAGAATCAGCCATCCGTTTTGTCTAGACTGCACACATTTTTGATTATTTTGAGCGCGAACTTTGGCTTCCTGGAATGGTGAAATTTGCTGCTTAAAACTTTGACCTCGATAGGGCACTTGTACTGGGATGTGGTGACCCAAGCTATAGTGGATC